>JAGDQP010041507.1:0-16880 GCA_022664845.1 Lepisma saccharinum | reverse complement strand
ATGTTACTTTTTTTTTTCGTATTCGTTTTTCCTTCTTGTAGTATAAGATATCTTTGTGGACACACTTTAAAGAATATCATATCGTGAATTAATTTTATTTAAAAAAAAAACTAGCAAAAAAGGACAGGTTTCACTGGATTTTTCTAAATGATTTTTAATAGCACTTGTTCAATTTTTTATATACTTTACCAGTTGCGTCAACGTTTGCACACAGAGGGTTTCCATTAAGTTGTGCATGGGTTGAGGGTTACCAACAGTACGTGGCAAAGCTGCTTGATCCTTCTTGTCTAATATCCTGTAAGAATCTTCCTTGCTGCCATCCTATTCACCATTACAATGACAGAGGAATTTGCTTCTTTTTAAACGATTTCATCCTGAAATAGTTATTTTCAGTTTTCCTCTCCTCCGGTCGATTTCGGCAAAAATAATAACCGCTCTCAGCACATTATAACAGGCATTAGAAGCATCCATTTCGAAATTTTCTCCTCACAGTAGTTCTGAATGTATAGTCTAGTTCTGAGTTCTGTAGCCGCGAGGGAGGAGTCATAGCGTGATCATGGGTGGGAAGACATTTTTAATAGCCAAAGCGAGGTAAGTAGTGAAAGCGCGAGTTGTCGCTGATTGGTTGTGCACTTCCCATTTCACCCCGCGCGCTAGCCAAGACCCCTCTCAGAGGCCTACAGAACTCGGAACTGCATTATACCTATGAAAACAAAATCCAAACTAAAACCAAGTCATACAATCTACGATAAATAAAATGGTAAATTTTGTATTTTTGGGACATTTTAGTAACTAATGCAAACATCTATGCCCCAACTGGAATTCGAACTCCGACCTTCGAGTCACTGGCTTGGCGCCTCAGTCCACACGACTACCAGGTCGGCATACACTCTACGACCTATGTTTTCCCTGTATGATGGAATGTAGTATCGAGTAAGCTGAAGCGGTTAAGGAGAATTGTGTGCAACGATGCATTTCTAGGCCGCAACTACTATAATATTCATTCGCGCTGGCTTTGCACCATAATTTAGTGCAAGGCTAACTATTTCTTGCGTTCTATGTTGTAATTTTCATTCTTTTACAAAACTAACGTACAGGATGACATAATTTGATATGAAACATCTGCAAATCATGCTCATGTCCCCGATAGACAATTAGCCTTGCACTAATTTTGGTGCAACGTTACCGCGAATGAATGATAGATACAACTGACTTGTCAAAATCCTGATAGATCTCGAGTTAATCATTATAAAGCAAATTTTAGAATGTCCACCTATTAAGTTTTGGTAAATGGACTCTGGTAGAAATAGGCATACAAATGCATACATACATAATAGGCCTATAGCCATATCTTTATCTCTATGTCTTTCTATTGAATGGCTGAGTTGTTATTAACGTTCTAAACGCGCTGGTGAGCTAAGGACGGGACCTACGGTTTTTGGTAGAGAGGGCTTTGAACTTACTTTCAGTGGACTCCTACGGGGCGTGAACCAGTGACCACGCTTACAGAAACCAAGATCTAACCTCTCGGTCCCACCATCAGATAGATATATAGAAATTTCCTAGTTGGACGAGAGGTTAGCACGCCGACAAGCATGATCAAGGGTTCAAGTACCATGGGGTTCCTTAAAGTTGTTTGGAGTCCACTTTACTAAATCTGGTTCTGTTGTACATAGGTAACATTTTAATTATACGATTTAACTATCTTTTAAATGGCTGCTGCAACTTATTTTTTACTTCTCGTTGTGTGTTTGCCTTAAGAAGGAGCGGTACTTGAGTATGACAGTCTGTAAAACAAGCATCCAGTTTAACATGGATTTTCGAAACATTTAGGAACATCATAGTTTTATCAGTTCTTTCGAGAAAATGACTCAATAGTGCCTTCAATATAATATATTGCATTGCAAAGGTATAAATAAGTAAAGGTTTGACAGATACATGTTTTTATATAGATATAAAGATTATAATAACCTACGTATCAACTTCCTTATGGAAATTTTGATTAAAATAATCCTTATTTGTAAAGAGAAAATAGTTCACATAATCTTCACTTAAGTACCTGCACAAGGCCATGCAATATATTTAAGGGGCTAGTGAGTAATTCAAAAGAACTGAATGAAATGCATGGTAGTGCTGTTCCTAGAAACCTGTGTGTTAAATTGGACGTTTATTTTACAGGCTGCCGCAGCCTCTTAAAACTCATCTGGAATCATTTGAGTCCTTCGGCTGCAAAACTTGTTAGTCCAATCTGGCACTTTTCCAGAATTGAAGAAAAAAAGTAAAGTATTTTGCAGGTTTATTAACTGGGAATGAGTTTTCTTGTTAAGATTTAAAAGGTAAATAATAAGTTCTTAAAAGTGATCATACGTCGTAGGCTCATATTGTAGATTAAAATATGATGCATTCAAGGGTGTCAAAATCTCATTTTAAGCATTTGTGGACAACGAGTTTTGCAACCGAAGACTCAATTCGAATATACAAAGAGAAGATTCCTGGAACAGTTTCACTGGTAAACAATTCTTAATTTAATCAAACTTCCGGTTAATCAGATTACAGTTGCCTTCTCCACACTGTAAAAAAAAGGAAGTCCACTTCTTGTCTTCTGCGCACTTCGAATCAGTCAAGTTTTAATAAATTGTATGCACTTTAAATGAGAAAAGAGATTTAAAAAAAGCGTTTTTTTTAGTTATTTTGTATTAATGTTTTGTTAGCGTACGAAAAAAGTTGGCGGGAGCAGAGATCGAACTTGGACCATTTCAGTGGTGTCCTACTACATTAACCAATAGTAATATGAAGAACACATTAAACCGTCACTTTTCTCGCTATTTATTCCATAAATTTGGTGTAAAGTGACTAAGGTTGATGTAATCAGGATATATACGAGAAATGTATAAAAGAATTATTGTGAAATAAATAAGTGTACAAAAAAATTACAAACTTCAAGAAAGTTATGATAAACTTCCAACACTTTTTGTGCACTTTTCTTATACATTTCGTGCAGTAAACAGACAATTTCATTGAATATGTATATAAACATTACTCTTCATCTGTTTCATAAAAAAATACAAGAAGAAAACACAATAAAATTATTTATTACGTGAAACGTTTTGTTAATAACACAGTGTGTTGTTCTAAACTCTATCGGGCAAACATGGAACCATCTTTCCAAGTAAAGAAGTATAATTTATATTTATTTAATTAGGACATTTAATAAGAGAGAGAAAAGAAAAAATAATTTCCATGACCCAATAAATTAAAAAAAAAAAATATGTAGACAAATAGTTTTCCAATGACACATGAAGACATTTACATAATAAAAATGCGTTTATACAAACATTATGTACTTTTTTTTCTGTTCTACAGAAAAATACTAATCATTTTATTATGAAAAATTATTTTTTTCATAGTCATTTTTGTCAAGAACATATTTTTTTCTATAACAAAACCAATTTCTGAAAATAACTATTTTGAATAAAAAAAAAATATTATTTTTTTAAATAATTTAAGTTATAATTTTGTTGATACAACTAAATTTATTATTGATTTTGGGCTCTTAACCCTGTTGAATGATAGTTGCTCGAGAGACAATAGTTTCTTTCTTTACACTTTAATGAAAAAAAAATAATTAAAAAAAGCTAAAAGTCAACATTAAAGAAATTAGTATATTTCAACATGTACTGGCACAGAGACGGAATGAGGGTTCAGGTTTTCATATTTCAAGTTCCACATGTTTCAATAATTGACACAAAGCCTTTATCTTAATTAGTTTGTTCTGATTAGAGGTTCCATATATCATCAAATGCTTAGCATTAAGTGCTCCTTTTCCATTTCCTCCATAACTAGTCGGTATCCAAGTTTAATAATGGAATATTAATTATATTTTCCTGCTAATGTTTGTCCTATCCTGTTAATATTTGTTTTCTTTCTTTCATCCCAATGATAATACTTTGGTCATGAGTCTTTCATATACGAGTAAACAGGACACTATAGAAAAGCATTGGTGCCAGAACATGTCATTTCCTTCATCACGTTATTAAACGCAATTATCTATATTATTAGACTTAATGAACAAGGTCACGCGCCAACAAATGGTACACACGCGTCTTGAATTTTAAACAAATAAACGTCCGTTGTTTAAGTTAATTACTTAAGTGTCATTTTTATGAATCTGAATTGTGGTCAATATTGTTTTAGTATTGCTTCTCTTTTCCTGTTAGTACATTATTATAGTTCTTTCGTTAATAATTTTTTGTGATCGGTGTAATATCCAAAGCTCTAATACTTGATCAAATTTGGAAAATTACTTTCTTATTGGTTTCACGACATCTTCCTGAGATTATTCTAGAATGTTGCTAACATCACAGAATTAATTACTTTTTGTTGAAATAGTAAGTTAGAACTATACACCGTGTACATGCTAAAATTTATTTGTTCAAATTTTCTTCATTTCTCTTAAAAGAAGAACTGAGTCAATATAATGAGATATTAGAGTTCAATTTTGTTGTCACAGAAATAAATTGGTTGTGAGCGCCATCTATGTTCAAATATGTTTAGCTTTTTTAATTTTACAAGGAAAAAAGCTCACGAATCAAACACTGATCCCGAAAACAAATAGGATCCCTGTTTCAGGGCGAAACATCATGTTTTGATTAGATTTATCAACGGAAACAAGAATTTTCAAGATTGTAGTGACGAGTAGCGCTCTAACTAAAAAAAAAACGTTGACTCTTCAGAAGCTAAATTACAACAAAATATATTATTAGAGATAGTTTAATCTGTAAACTCCAATGTTACATAGGGGATCACGGGTTTGAACGGGTATTTTAATGAACAGAGCATTTCGGCGTTGTGGCAGAAGTCACTAACTCCAAATTTTACTATTTTGAGTTATATACACTATTGCATTGAAGAAGGGATTTTTTATAGGTTGGCAAAACTTACTAATTGATAGTGTCTTCCGTTTCCACAAAATAGAAACCTCCAATTTTCACTCTGTTCATTTTAAATAGAGACCTCCGATTTTAAAACCGCCATATTTCAAAACCAATATTTTGGACTTAGTGATTTCTGCTACAACGCCGACGAAATCATTCTTCCCTTGAAGTAGAATATCGGTCTTCATAGTAAAAAACGCGCTGTGTTTTTCTCGCCATCTTCCTCTCTAGATACAAACTTTGCTTCAAACTATGCATGAATCGTTTTTCCGATCTTTGTTCAATTCTTGTTCGTAATCGCTTTCTCTTCTTCTCCTTTCCTTTCTGTAAATAAATCTTTTATTATTTCTATCTCTTTCTGCTTCGAGACGCAGTGATAGCAAAACGATTTGTTTATTTTTGAGTACTTAAAATATTTTATAGTTAAGCGTGTTAAAAATATAAAAACATTACCTGCTGAATACTTCATACTACCTCAAATTAAACACTGTTGTGAAATTACATATATCTGAAAATACTTTCTCCCATTATCGTATTATAACATTTGTAGAAAATGAATTAAGAAAATCATGACACGACATCCACACACCTCAAGGAGTCTACCAGGATTTTCAGTTAAGAGCATGTAAAACCAATATTAGTTAGACAGGTGTACTGTAGAGTTTTTGAGAGTTTCGTTTGGTTTCTATTCTAGCCCATAACAAAATTAAAGCTGGAGGTGTGTGCTCGAGAATTTTTTTTTTGTGTGTGTGGTGGGGAGTTTATAAAAGATTTATTTCGTGTTCATTTCTAATAGATAAGGCGTTTCAATGCTACTTAGAATTTTCTTTCATCAATAAATTTTAACTTGAAAGGAAAATACAGTTATTTTAACATGCATACAATGAAAAATAGAGACTACATTGGACTAATTGTGCATAACATGTATAAGAGATGAAATTGTTATTAAATTACATGTAAAACTACACAGTAAAAAAATTGTTTCTTAAAATTGAGAAAAAAAGTTCTTATCTGTGGACCGAGTTTATTTTTTTTTTTTTTGAAATGAGATATCAGAGTTCTCATTTAATTAAAAATGAAAACATGCCGGTCAGGAAATAAGATCAGTGACCTTATTTCCAAAGCTGCATGTTCTCACTTCCAATTAATAATGAATCTCGTAAAAGGAATAAGTATTGGATACAAGGGAATAAGAATTAACAGAGTAGAGATGTAGAAAGTGGCTCGGAATTTACTGGAATCTGTATGTCTCACCTGTAAGAACCAAGGTCACATGGATGGCAATTTGCAAACCATCTCGACTTATCTTCTACATGGACCTTCAGGATCACAATAATGTGCTCCGGAAGAACATTCATCACATCATTACAAAAAATATTTTTATATTTCTTTGTTTACAAAAAGAAAATATTTTTTCGTTCATTATGGAGAAAACATCTTATACATCAGAGACATGTCTCTATTATAAATTCTGTGGAATTAAATTGTAACGGTGCTTCCATTAATGAAGCCTCATGTGTTGATTTCCCCTTCTCTTTATTTAATTTTTTCTTGAGATCATGTTCTTTTTTTTCCCGTCCATAAATGTAATTCATTCGGGCTCAACATTATCTCATATAATCATTTGACTAATGGTGCCAAATTCCTTTACTCTGTCTTTTCCATTGTAGCGTGTCGCACAAGAGCAAATAACACGGCAGCGGAGGTGGAATAATTAGTCTTGGATGAGCAACTGAAGAGAAAGAAGATCCAAGTTATGAGACAAAGACATGCAATGAACACATCCGGTGGTGGATATATGTGAAACACATCCTTATTCTAATTGTAATATTTTTATGTTAAAATTTTTCTTCTATCGTTACACTGTTATTATGAAGAATATGGTAGTGTGTATTTGAAGGGAAAACAGATGAAAAATGTCTTCATAATCAATGTGTGTGAGTGTCGAAACTCAGAAAAGCTCGTGGCAAATATGTGAAATATTGATAAACCTCTGAGACTGGGAACAAATTCCACTGTTGCCGGTTTGATGAATATTCTGCTGTCTCCAGGCTAAAGTTGATAAGCGTTGTATTTATTAGTGTGTCGGTTCAATAACTTGATAGTTCAAATAGTCAGACTGGAGCCCTGTGATTCATAGCCTCTTAAGCAACGTGGCACGGGTTCGAGTCCCGATCAGGTTAGCCATCTTGACTGAGATTTTCTAGAGTTCTTACTTGGTCTCACTAGGCAAAAGCTGGAATAGTACTGTTAATAGAGCCTCTGGTCACAACCTTCCTAACTCTTTCCCGGAAGAGTGATAAGTGAGGGACGCCATGCTTCTAACTTCAGGAATGACTTCAGACCGTAGTTACCATTTTATTTCAGATAACGACATTGTAATGTATTTGTATGAATATGCATTGATATCGAAACGTGAAAAGGCCAAACGGGCAGAAAAACCCTTGCGCATATTTTCTTTTAACAAAATAAGAAAATGAAATACTTAAACCTTGAAAACATAAATGTGCATTCTGGTGCGGCATCGTCATAAAGGCGTCATATCTCGACAAGTAATAACGTAAACGTGTCGTCTTATCAAATTGATTTGCCCAATACATCAATTCTTAAACAATGTTTATGATTGAGTCACTAACGGACAGACAGGTATCGCAACCTAAGAATTTTATCGTCAAGAATTTAAATGGTTAAATAGATGTTTTCGATTCTATTTTCATTGTGATTTGTTAAACCGACACCATTCACGTCATGATTTGTGGAGGTTATGACGTCATTTGTAACGATTCCGCCTAATTTTGCACGTCTATATCGAAATTTCGTCAATGGATTTTTTTCTTCCTTTGGTGTCAGAAATGTGTCTATAAAGTTTTGGTGCACCCTATATATATATATATATATATATATAGGTCTAGCCCATTTTGTGTTACTCATGAAGTGCATAACGAGCACCTGTAAAAAAAAACTTAGAACTTATGCATGTATTGTTTCATGCTGTTCAAACCAGTAATAAAGACATAGTAGGATATTTTTTAGGTAAATTAATTCTTTTATAATCACACCGTGTGTATAATTCCTCTTAATAACGCACCACCTGGAGGTCACACTTATTAGTATGGAAGATAATAATACCGTCATTATTAGTTGATCTTTAACTGTATTAAGAAAATTAAGGGCTTCCGTAGTAAAAAAAAAAAATGTATGCTGGTCACCAGTGATAATAAAGTAGCCTCTATTATTTCTTACGCTATACATTTAAAAAAATTCGATAATTGGAAAGATTCTAAGATAAATACTAATATTTTGTAATATTTATTTACAATATTAAAGAATTAAAATAAATTATTGCATTTTAATAGAAATTCGTGGTACAATTATTAGTACATATAACTTCCGTTACGGTCATCTTTTCTGCCAGCTCAGGAAGCGTGCTTGTAATTCTTCGATTAAAGTCTTAAATAATGTTGCTAATTATAAAATTACAAAGAATATGTGCCATCTTTTGGTAATTTTCTTTATGGTGTCACGAAAATGTAAATTTCATGTTATTTGAGAAGAAATAAATTTTCATGCCATTTTCTGACGCTGTTTTCTTTTGTTTGTTGTCAAATAACTTTTGCTTGACTAGAGAATGAACAAAATAAACAACAAACGTACCTAAAAAGTATCAAATATTATTGTAGGAAACGAGATGTTGTCCGGGAATTAACACTAGTTTTGAAACTTCAGTACGAAAAATGTTGATAGTTTTAGATGTGTTTAGTTCTTTTACATAATGTGTTAATGACGTTTTATCTGGTATATACTTTCACAAACTTATTTTTCTTTTTTTAATTCTCATTTTCAACAACTAATTGACTCAGATCTAGGCGTGTTCGGAATTCAGCAATGAAGATCAGTGTTCCGGAATCGGAATGCCAATTTTTCGTGACTCCGGAATGTCGAAATTTCAAAAAGTCCGAATTCAGGAGCTCGGATTTCCCAAAATCCCCATCTTAGTCAGCTCCTCGAGTTAAGTCGAAATACAAACTTTGCAGCCCCGGTTAAATTAAACGAAGTTTCCGACAGCGTCAGCTGCATTTCGTATATCCGGAAGTGGTCATATCTCGGAAACGGTTCACTTCCGGGGAATCGGACTTGTGACAATCAATTTTTCGTGATTGAATATATTCGTTACAAAAATTAGGATAATCGGTCCCCGGTAAACGAAGTTCAACCATATATTTTCCACATTCAAGAAAGAAAATACGCAGAAACAATAATGTCATATCGAAGTCTTCGTTTGTTTGTAGGTCAATTTTGCAACAGCGCTGTCACATGGTTTCAAGAACACGCTTTGTAAACAAATGGGAGGAGCTAAATACACTGGCCCGTCGATCCAGGTATAGCGTAACGTTAAGTTATACATATATTAATAAACAGGTATTTATAGTGATACTAACAGTAGCCTATTCTGTTCTAGCTGCTTAATAGGCCTAAGTAGATAGATAAACAAAAAAACATGCAGAAACACAAATAAAACAGGGATCGCCACAATTTCGTTGCTATGAACGGGCATGTTGGCTGATTTTTACTTACAGGTGTACGTCTCATTAAAAGGTTATATATATTTATGTAAGGAGAAATTCACTCTCTTTGGACGGGCACTGGGAATCAAATTCTGCTCAGATCATCCATCTTGACTGACATTTAATTTCGTTCTAATACTCCAAGTCAATGCTATAATGGTGTCTTAAGGTCAAGATTTTCCGGTTATCCAATTCCTTTTGCACTCACAGCGTAAGACAAGAAAGGACCTAAAAACTACAGAAACGTAGTTATTCTAAAATTACCGTAAAGAAAGTAACAAAAGATTAGTCTAATTGATCTTTATGTGAAATTTAATCTCTAAAAGAAATTTCGAAAGCTTGTGGCGACATCTGTGGTTTTATAGTTCGTAGCAGATAACTTTTGTCCTGTTGGCGGAATGTCTTGGGTTTCAAACCGACTGCTACATGGTGGTTGTAGCACTTTTGAGAGCTGTATCTCGAACTTAACGTAAAACTACATAAATAAATAAATACGTAGACTGAATGTCATTTGAACAGACACACTAGTAAAAGGTATTAATTTAACATTTTTTGCGTATTCTTAAAAATGCCGAACAACAATGATATTTTGGAAAGCTACCCCGATGATACTTAGGAATGTATACGTATATAAAAGAAACTTGAGATTTTAAAATTATTTTTAACTGAGAAATTTTAGAGTCCTTAAGGCCTTTAAATTTCTCCGTTAAAAACAAAATTGTGAATTACATTAGGACATCGATTATCCGGATTAATTGTTGATCGATAGTGTCCAAAAAAAAACCGAAATTCCGAATAATCGATTATTCCTTAAAATTCAATATGTCAGTAAAATTAGTTTACTCATGTAATCTTGCGATTTCGAAAGTAAGTTTGGTTTTAGAACTTTCAGAGCAATAACACAGCACTGTTAAAGGACTCATTTTGAAACAAGATTTACTGAAATCATACCAAACGAAAATGGGTTATATTTTTATGACTCGTAACTTTCCGGATAACTGATCATCCGGGTGACCAATTCCCGGATAATCGATGCTCTACTGTAGTTCATTTGAAAGAGGTTCACAAGAATTATCCAGCTGAAATAGGAGACGCGAATTAAATGTCTCAAGAATTTTATTGTTTTTTATAGAATCAAATATCATCATAATTTAGTATTTTTCTAGCACCAAAATGTGTAATGACAATAGTAATAGTTAGAAGTAATTTTCTACATTTATTTTCTTCAAGAGAAACTTATAAATAGATCTGGAATTTAATATTGTGATAAAGAAAAAATATGCAAAGATTTTACCAGAATTTTCAATTTTGGGGGCTATAGAGTCAAAATTGGAAGAGTATAAAGAAGAATTTTGCGGGCTTTCTATAAATTTTTAACGATAAATAATTTAAAGTTGGAGGTGAGTGCTTGATAATTTTGGGTGGGTGACACTTTTTTTTTTTGAGAGGGAGGGGCGAATGTTTTGATTCACGTTACTACGTATTTGATACCAAGTAATTTTCTGTGTTTATTTTCATTAACCTCTACGAAAAATAAAAATGTATAGGCCTAAACAAATACAGAAACCACGCTTGTAATAAAATCTTAACTGTAAGTCTACTATACTATAATAAATGTCGTGAGACTTGAGTCTGTATCATATACGAGTTGAACGGACATTCATTATAAAACATAATTACAAACATATTGTAAAAAGTTGCAATATATCTAAATATGCGTGAAAATATGTTTCTAGTTTGAAAAGATAATTGAATAGGCTTACTAGTTATTTAACTTTACACAACAGAAAAGAGGGTCAAGATACTACTTTAATAATTACAGTTAAAGCCATTTTGTTTGTTAGTATTTATCAGTTTTTGCACGATATGTACAAATCAGTCCTTGAACTGTTGTTGTTGTATTTGAAAAGAATACAATATTGTTTCTCAGAGTTCAGAGGGAAGGAATACTAGAAAGTTTAAAACTGTAGTCAGTCATGAAATGTTCACGCTCTAATCAAATATAATCCAACTTAATAGCTCACTATTATGAGAAGAGTTCTCAGTCACTACTGTGCAAATAGTCAGTCAAACAAGACAACTGGCTGCTTCCGAATTTCCAGTAACTTATAGAAGTTAGCTTAAAGCCTGGTGTTGCCCGGGGCGGCAAAATTAAACACATTCTGATTCAAAATCCCCCCAGGATGTATTAGCCATCATGATATGTAATCCAAAACAATATTAGAACCCATTTATTAGATATTCAATATTACAATGATATTAGAAACTATTCAAAAAGGAAGTATTTATTTATATTATTAGCTTTTTAAAAAATATATATATTTTAAGAGTAACGGTGCAATTATAAACCCTTAAATTTATTTAAAAAAAGCATTTTTACTTAATACAGAGCAAAATTTTGCTGTTTTACAGACCAATGAACCTTTTAACATAAAGGATGTGATTTAAGAGCGTCATAATAATGGGTAAAATACGCGTAACCAATAGCAAATTAAATATTTAAAATGGTCGCTAGTGGTGAATATTATTTAGAAAACAAATATATTAGGCCTATATATAAATTGGTAGGACAAGAATACAAGATCATGATGCTACTAACAGCTCAGATTAAATTCATTGTCAAAATATATCTCGAAAACAGTTTCGAGGTTATTGTGTCTGTACCTTGGTGAATTTATGCTCGAGGTTTAGATTTAAATTATGCCGGTGCTTCGTATTGGATCAATCTAAAATAAATTATACAGTGTAGTTATCTAAGACGTTTACTGCAAATCTACCTCACATTCTACAATATAGCATGCTTTTGGTAAACAATATGTTTTTTGAAAATTTATGTATGCCTAAACTTATGCTAATTAAAATACAAATTAGGCTAAGGATGTTGAACATGGTCTGAGTAACATCAGCCCTTTTTGTCCAAGACAAATATATTTTGCCTAACCCAAAACGAAATACTATATTTAACTTTGATTATTATACAAATAACTGATATTTGTTCGATTTGCTTGAGATGAATATTTCAATGCTTAAATAAAACTTCCACGTTAAACTTTACGCAATTTTTCCAATAAAACATTACAATTTATACTCCAAGAGTGCAGGTTCCTACAGAAATTTCTTCCAAGTTGCCTACCACATTTTAATTGAGTATGAAAATCAATAATTAAACCGTAATTATACGTGGTACAACAAATATAAGCGTAAAATATGCTACATATACAAGAGAGACATCTGCTGGTTCAAGTAATAACCAAACACAAAATAACTTCAACCTCTGACCCTATAGTAAGATGCAAGAAATGGAATTTACTGAACACAAGAAATAATAATAATTAGTTAGATAAGCAATTCAAGTACTGTAAAAGTACTTTTTCTTATCACCAAAAACAATAATAATGTTTTATGTTATTAGACTTGTAGAGGGCGCAGCAATAGTTTCAAAATAATAAAGAAAATGCTTAAGACAAAAGAAAGTCTAGTCAACTCTGATAGGAGCCTCACTGGCGCCAAGAAACTTTTTGTTATCTACAATAGGTTCTTCTGTTGCTTTTTTCTCTTCGCTTCTATTTTTTTTAAAAATAATTTCGGTCTTGTCTATCGCTTTATTTTTCACTCGAACATGCAATAGATAGGAGGAGGGGGAGGGTAATATGCATATAAAGAACAAAGTTATTTGCGTGTGTAACGTGCAAAATAACCTTAGTTCTATTTAACAGCCTTCTGATTTGTCACTCTTCACCTTCTGAGCAGATGAAATTCTTCAACAGAAATATTGAGACATTACATTCTTCTCCCCTACCATATGTTTCTTTTCGTCACGCCTACGATAGTCGTTAAGTATAATACATAACATATACAGACTCTCTTTAATTCGAGCTCCAAGAGGATGCAAAAAAATAATCAAATTATCCAAAATTCGAATTAACCAAAACATGCATCATCAAAGAAAATCAATTTTTAAATTACTACTGTCTGTGTGAACGAACGAAAATAATTAACATTTAATAGACCTTACGTTAAAAACGGCAGTATTGTGTGCGTGGAAGAGGAAGCGAAAAAAACATTTCTCTCACAATAATTTGATCAGTAAAGGGAAAACACAATTAAATAAGTGCCGGATCTCAGTTCTCAGTGCCGGATCTAGAAATTTTCCACCGGGGGGGAAAGTTAAATTTTGCCGTCCTTTCCATCGTTGTTTAGCCGAACAACACGACCGGCCGACAAGACGGCCACAACATTGTCTCGCATCACGTAATGTACTTTTGTTATCATCTCTGGAGCCACGAAGTCAGTGAATCGTGGTTTTTAATTTTAAAGATGAAGGTAGGTTGTATGAAATAACATAAAAAATGTTTTAGCTCGCTGGTAATGAAATTTTGAACATGCTTAGGTACATTTCAGTGTAATAGTCAATTTTACTTCTTTTTTTAGGAGCTTTTATTTTTTTTATTTTCAGCTGTTTGCTGCCCCCTAAACGTGCCGCCCGAGGCCCTTGCCCCCTTTTTGCCCCTAGATCCGGCACTGGCTATATTGTATACAGTATTATCACAAAATCACATGTGTAATAATATTAGCTATCTCGTAATTTATGTTTGCTTTGGTTTCACTCTTTAAAAAAAACGGAAATTAACGGTGAAATTACTAACAATCGGGGACGCCAAGTTTTTAGCGTAAAAGTTCAGTATTTATAACAATCGTATTTATAACAAATTTAAATAGAGGCTGCTTCTAGGTTCACTGGAAAATACGGCTACGAGGTAAAACCAGGAACAATAAGGGTATTGTCATCTTCAATTTAACCTCAAGCATGTGTTAAATGATAACCAACATAGTTTTGGTTTTGTATCTGCTAAATCTGTGGTAATTAACCTTTCCCAAATAACTAATTACATACAAGGGTAGATTTCTGCAAGGTCTCAATGTGATGTTGTTTACATAGATCTGGCAAAGGCCTTTGATAGTGTTGATCACAACATACCATTAAGTAAATTAAGGAAGGTAAAACTCTCTCCAACATATGTTTATAGAAATTACCTAACGACCAGAACTTTATAGAGAGAAACTAGGTAATTTTATATCTGTTACCGGCACTGTTATAAATGGTATAGCTGAAGGATCTTCTTTAGGACCCTTATGTTTAACATTTTCATTAATGCCATTGGGACAGTGATTAAAGACTACAAAATATTCCTACACGCTGACGATTAACAAATCTTTAGAGAAGTAAATAATATAAATGATAATTGCATATTACATAAGGATAATCGATTAATTGGATCATAAGAACTATACTAATTTTGGTTTACGGCACCACACGGTCCGCGGAAATAAAGGGGTTGAAAGTTCTAGGCAGCCATGGATTGGAATCAGTTAATTGTTAAGCAGTTATAGTGAGTGCCGCATATCAATCATTTATCATTACCGAGCACGGATTACTCTAATTTAAGTTGCAGACTGACCATGATTCATGTCCATTTATTTAATGAATATGGGTTACCATTATCTTTGGAGCCCCAAAACATGTAAAAATTTTAAGAAAAAAATAATGTTTGCAAAGCGTGTGGAAGTATAGAACTCAAAATATGATATAAGAAAGTTTTAAGTCATGGAAATTTAAAATGGCAATATAAGATCTAAAACTGCGTGGGGATATTTAGCTGCTTGCGCTTTGGGGTGAGAACAGTGATTGAATATTAGCATCATGTGCTTCGCGTAGACGCGTACAATGAAAAATAATCATCTGTTCTGACCTAAACTAACCCATCTTTGCTCGTTATCGTTCGTCAGACATTTTGCCCGTGAATTTTGCAGCAAATTACGTGTCATTCATAACTGTAAGCGACGTCATTAGTTTTTCTTCACATGCCGCCATATTTCTTTGTGTTGATAAACTCGAGTGCGTATTTAAATAAATAATAATAACACGTGGCTTTCGGTACTACTTTTTGGATTGCTGGGTGTTGTTTGAAGTGTCTGTGTATTATTTGAAAGGGAATTTGTAGTATAAAGCGTACATAAGTGGCTCAATAAGTAGCGGAAGCTGGGATCCCAAAAGTAAAATTAATCTAATGTTTTTAGCAATTGTTCTTCTTCCAATTAAGCAACCTCTTTATTTTCGCGAGCCGTTGGTTGCCGTGAACAAAACTTTGTGTTTACACTATTTATGACCAAATAATTCGATTAGGAAAAATTCCAGCCCAATTATCACATTGGCCGAAATCCCATGGCAGATACCCCCCACCCAGCCTATCATACCATTTTGAATCTTCCTATTTCTACGAGACTTAGGTTGCTGTAATCCAAACTTCGTATACACATTTCTTATGACCCAATTAATCGATTACAATCAATTCCGATCTAATTATTGCATTGTCTTCTACCGTATGATTTGACTACGATTGATTAGTCAATTAGCATTGCACAAAGTTGTAGTTAGATCCAATCTAGAGTACGCTGCTACTGTTTGGAATTACTTGTATCAAATGTCAAGAAAGAAATAGAATTTGTACAAAGATGCTTTTTCAGAGGTTACAAATTGAAATTACCTCATTCTCAGAAGATTATGATTACTGTGCAATAATGTTAAATCTTTAGAACACAGACGGAAAGTTACAAAATGAAACTCAATGCTCTTATTATATCGAACATTTGAACTTCGCTGGGGACCTTCTATAGAACAAGACATCATAAATTATTGACTGTTTCGGACGAAGGTTGTGTCCTGCTTTAACATTATTTCAGCAACTATTATGTAAAATAATTGTATTGCATCGTATCGAATATCTGTATATCTTTCTGCTTGTTTATTTTAAACTTTGTATGTAGTTTCTGTGTAACAGTAATGTTAATAATAAATTCATAACATATAAAGTCAGAAAACAGGTTTTTGAGTCATCTATTGATTTTGTATGTGCATTTCTGATGACACAGGTACTCGTACATGTTTATTAATTAATTATATTTTTGTCACGGGACTAATCCTGGGCATAAACACTAGGATTTTGTATGGGAGATTTTCTATAGGAGATTCCATGTAAAATCTCCCATAAAAATTCCAGGGGATTTTGTGTGAAAGACGAAGTGTGTGTCAGAGAGAAATTCAGTGTTTTACAGCAAGGTTTGTAATTTAGATTCAGATAAATACTCTCTGGAATAAAATAACACCATCTACAAGTAATAACATAAGAAAAAACAAATGTTAATTATGGATACCATAAATAAGATTACGTATTAATACAACCAACATTCTGTTTATGAAAAATGAACTTTGAAATTGAATCAAATGAACCTTATCGGAATCAAAATAATTGTGTACCCGTTAAACTGTAATAGAGCCTATATCTAATAAAATATTTGTATAAATTTGTGGGAAGAGCTGTTG
>JAGDQP010041506.1:0-16880 GCA_022664845.1 Lepisma saccharinum | reverse complement strand
GTCCTTCTCTAGAAAGTAAATCTCAGGAACAAGGTGTAGGTAGGTGGTTGAGGTGTCGTTCCAAAGGTCATTGTTATACTAGCCCAAAGCGCCCAAACCGTCTTAATTGGTGCCCAAACGTAGTTCAGTATTAAAAAGTCATTTCTTTTTAAAGAAATCAATTGTTCAAATTGCTTCCATTCCGTTTGACTTATCACCATCATAAATAGCATCAACATTATTCGACGCAATAGAAAAGTGGTGTGGGTGTCGCTGTCCCAAGGACCTCAATTGTCAGTGTTGCCAACCTATTTTATAAAAATGAATACTCGTGCCCCTGATATCCTATCAAGGACCCAGAACCTTGACGACTGTTAGTAGAAACGCAGAGCTAGCTTGTTTCGCTGTAGCCGTCAGTAACTACGTCCCGATTGGCCGAGAGACTCACTCTCTGGCACGTGGTCACATATTTAATTCTGGAAGGGGACCAGTTCAAAAGATTTGTTTGTTGTCGACTTTTCCAATAATTGTAGGTCCCATTCTTAAAGGTTAGTTTAGGGATAAGTAAAAATTCAATATATATCAACCAATCAATCAATCGGTCAATCATTCAGTCAGTCAATCAAGCATTCAGTCAGTCAATTAATCAATCAGTCAATCATCAGTAAGTCAATCATAGACATTCAACCAATCAATCATTAAGTCAGTGAATTATTCAATCAGTCAATCATAGTCAGTCAACCAATCAATCAGTCAGTTAAACAATCAATCAGGTAGTCAGTCAATCATTTAGTCAGTCAGTGAATTATTCAATCATTCAGTCAGCGAGTCAATAAATCAATCAATCGATCAAATCAATCCACCCATCCGTCTCTTTTCCCCAAACTGGTACCTTAACTAAAGCAAATTGCAGAAAATCACTTCAGATATAAAATCTCCAACTTTGATTTATTCGATAACCATCTCAATAAACTGTACATTCCGATAAATTTAGAGTATCTTTAGAATAAAGTGACTGTTACCGTTTCATTTGGTAACAGGAGCCACAGGGTCTCAGTGGTAGAGAGCTCTCTTATAATGCGTGGGATCTCCTATTTGACCTGAAACCGGGCCACTGTTGGTGTACTGGTGACCCGAATTTTCACGTACATAGATAACTCGGTCCGACGCTTGATCCGAATGTTCCGATTGACCCGCCTTGATTCGCATGACTCGTGACCTACTCTTGACTCAAATAACCACACTAACTGTGACTTGGCAATCCGATGAATGAATTTTAACACAATTGATCCAGTGACATGGTCTTGTTCCGGTGGTTTGAATAAATTAATATTGTACTTTGCGAGATTCGTTCAGAAGTGAGCTTATCTATGAGAATTTTATTTTCAGAAATTTAAAAGATTTTAATGTTTTTATCCAATTTAATAATTCAATTCAAACACAAAATTCTTTCTGAATAACCTTCTCGAGGACGGTGTATTTCCACACTTCTTTTCTTTCTGAGGGTGTGAGACTGCTTCCATGTTATAGTACTATTTAAAAAAAAATCGGCGTCGTTTTTTTCGTGTTCTGGGGTGCACCCATCCCGGTCACCCCTTAAAGAAACACTGTTCAAACGCAACAGTGTATAACAAGGAAACAATTCAATCTCTCATTTGCCCTCAGGGTCGTGGGTATCAGGTCTATGACCCGATTTACACGGTGATCCGTTTCAGCTCTGTCTCAGTTTTGATCCCGGCTATGCAGAGTTTGCCGTAGGCAAACAGCGTGTATGTGGGTTTTCTCGGAATACACCTTCGAAATGGTTTATTTCGTCTCCTGAGGTTCTTGAGAACAACATTCCAAAATTTATTGTACATATCTCACTCTTGACGTCACTGAGAAAAGTTTTCAGCTTTTCTGTTGTCATTTTAAACTAAAGGCAACGCGATAAATTTCACAGTATGGCTTCATCTTTCGATAACCTTCGCAGTGACATATGGCGGAGAACAAACTTGGCCAGTAGCCATGATGCGTTTTGAATCACCCTACAAGGATGAGAAAGAAACCGCTCTGAAAAGATGCACTCTTTCAAGTTTGAAGAATAATACATCGGAATTCCATCTAGAAAGAGCACATTTCCCATCCAAAAGCGAGAGCGGTTAGCTGAAAACCACTATTTTCGATTGAAAGTACCGCTCTAAAAAGAGTGTTCCCTATTTCCGCTTTTAAAAAGAGTGGATATTCCGCTCTTTACATTTGTTGTGTGTGTGTGTGTGTTTTTTTTTTTTTCTCGTTCTGAAATAACTCTTTGCTGAAAAGTTAGCTTGAAAGACTTAGTAAGAAAATTACTATTTTTTATGTATATTGAAAATGTAGAGTTTATTAAAAATTTTATATTGTGTCTCAAATAAAGACTTCATCTGAGTAGCGATTTGGATGTACCAATTTTCATCGGTCTCAGGAAACTATGTAATTAAGCTTGTTCTTCGGATACTAATTAATGAAAACTGGCTTTAGTTTCATCGTCACAATGGATGAGTTCAAGATGATGTATGTGGATTATCCGCCATAGTGAATATTCTGACATCCAGTTTAAGCTTAGTAATATGAAAGGTACAGAAAAAGAAGGGAGTCATTGCAGTTTTCAGCAAAATTGTGATCTTGTCGCCATCTATTGTGCTTCAGTATTACTTTCAGATGAACTTGTCATTTTGAGAGAGATTTCCTATAATTTAAATGCGTAAAGAAAATAAATGTTAACAAAGGGACAGAAACGAATGTTTAAAACACGTCTCATAAAAACTTAGAAAAATATCGATGAACTTCCCCCTTCCTTGTACACTTTATTTGTTTTCTTTCACATTTTTTCACATTTTGCTTCAAAACTCTTTCTCATGTGGTTCGAAAAGCAAAAGAAGCAACTAATGGCAATGTCAGATAGTCCATGACACTGCACTGCTTCAGAAAATATTCTCACACCATATGATTTTTTGGAGTGGGGATATTGTCTAGCCTCCCTAATCGCCGAATTTCATAGCTTTTGAGGTAAGGGTAATTGAATCTCTGAAGAGTAACATTCGAAGTAAAAATTGTGATTTCATAGATGACACACACGAATGGCAGTGCCTAGAATTTGCGAATATCTTAAACATCACGGTAGCGATTTGCTCGATGTCTTTTGTTCATAAAAAACTTACCAATAAACAAGTAATAAATGCCTACCTCAGTTTGAATTTGCATTTATTTCATGACCTTTAGACATCTAAGTCTCATGCTAGGATTGGGTAGGGGAAAAGGATTTGCTTCGTGTGAATGAGGAAAACTTCAGTCAGTTTAACTGTCCACTGAGGATTCCCGAATGCTAAGCCATCGCTCTACCACTGAGCTATGTCCCCTCAGCCCATCAGTTTAAAGTATTGTATCGCCAGTAAGTTTCTTTAGTACCATTAATTTAAAATGTGTTCCCAACTTTTTGGCTATCACGAAACGTAAAATGTACGTACGAGGAATCACTCCTATTCGGGAAGCTTATTGCTCTCTCCCTCTCTCTCTCTCTCTCACACACACACACACACACAAACACACACATACAGAGGCAAAAGAGACGAACTCACACACAAACAATCCCTTCTGTCGTCACCAGTACCATAGAATTACTTGATTATAAAACACATGTTTAAAAGGAGATATTAAACACTGTACTATTCAGATTTGATTCCATCAAAACGTACAACAATATACATACTTTCTAATTGGATGTAATCCGTTCAGTTTCATACACACACACACCCAAATCACCCCCAACCCCCACACATACCCCTTCTCAAACACACAAAATCCAATCAGAGTTAGCATATTCGGTTTTTGTTTCATTATCATTATATTGACTATCTCATTTATTAGTACCGTTATATGCAAGTTCAATGAGACACACTGAAAAAGCATGTATTTGTTCTGTGTGTTAGCTCCTATGTGTATAATAACTACCAATTTCTCATTAACAGATTCATTTTCCTCTGGAATTTAATGAAAAGGGTTTGTAATTAGTACATTTGTTTTAATGTTTTATTTATCAATTTCTGTCCTCGCTCTAATACGTCTAATACGCTGTGTTAGCGATTAGCATACTGTAAGGACAATCTTACAGAAATTTGATTCAAACTTCTACAATTGTGTAGGTAACACGCAAATGCGAACATGTCCAAAATTTGCAAAAATGAGATACGATATGAAATGGTACTTACACAATAAGCGGAAATGTCAATATAGCAAGAAAGACACGCAAACGCATGTGAAAATGTATGGTTCACATAATATCCATATGCCGAGCTGGGATACGTTTTCGTTGATCGTGAAAACCTTTATATACACGACATGTTCGCTTTTGCGTGTCGCCTACTGTTATGGAAAAGGTATTTGATCAAATTTCACTTCTTTTTGGCTGTCAGCGACAAATGTGTATTATTTTTCTTGAATGTAATGTATTGTTTAAGCATTATTTAGTGAATATTACGTACGCTCTGCAGAGAGCCGTGATTCCGACAGACATCCCCCTGTTGTGAGAGGTGTTACGCCCCAAGCCCTCGAGAGCACCCGATCTTCAAAATATTTACGGTAAAAAATTCGATAAAAATCATGAAAAACATCACTTACTTCTGACCCAATTCTGACTTTACACCCCCAAACTGAAAATCCTGGTGGAACCCCTGGACCTAGCGCGTGAAATTGAAAGCTACCTATATCCAAATTCCTCCATGCGAATTTATTTCTAGAATGTTTCGATTAGAGCCGAAACCTTGTCACTTTTAGTTCAAATTACCTGAGTAATCCGGTCTTAGCCCGAATGACTTTGGACCCGGTCTTGATTCAAGTGACTGACTGATTCCTTGAGAATTGAGCTTATATACGGGAAATTCATTTTTTTAGTTTTAAAAGATTTTAGTACTAATACTTCCGACACAAAATTATTTCAGAATAGACATTTCGAGGAAGGGTGGGGTGATTTGAGCACTTCCGGTGCTATTTTTGTTCTTTCCGCGGTAATGAGACTATTTACAAGTATTATTACTACCGTTGTCACCCCTGAAAGAAACACTATTTAAATGCAGCAGTGTGTAAGGAAAAATTTTAATTTATGTTTTTCCCTTGGGTCAGCGAGTCGAAATCAGGTCACCGGGTCCCAGACATAGACCCAATGACCCGGCCCAAAACTTGACCCGGTGACCTGTTTCAGCTCTGTTTTCGATGTTTCATCATTTTCAAATGAGAATAATGAAATGTGACTCATGCAACTAACATAGCATATAGTATAGATATAGCCATCTAGTGTCCTATACTATGCCCTGAGTTAGTTAAACTTTATTTTTATATGGGCCAGTTTAGTAACTTTGGACTGCGGCCCGTCACGATTTGCCTTTAGCTGTTAAAATCCACATCCATGCCCCTGCCGGGACTCGAACCCGGGACCGTTGAGTCGATAGCCTACCGCCGCAGACCGCTCGACCACCCGGCCGGCCCCTTAGTTAGTTGTGTGCGTCACATTACATTGTTTTGAGTTGAAAATCATAACCACTATGACATCGAAACGTACCGGAAATAATCTAGATAGGAGGGATTTGGATGTACACTCTAATATTGTGTAGTCTATAACCTCTAACATCAGCTTTTAATTAACGCATCAGTGTCGCTATCGATTATTTTAAAGAATTGATTCAATAGTATCATTTAATTATTTACATACAAAGTGGTAAACAAAATATGCCACCTGCAGAAGCCAAGAGATAAAGTGACATTGAGAAATCAGAAAAAAGTTCGAGCAATAGTACTGTCCAAACTCTAAAAAGTTAGTTTTGAGAAAATCGCAATTGAAAGTTTTGATGATTTTGTAAGTTATAATGAAAACAATAATAATAAAACATTTTAAAGACATACTTTACTTAAACAATTCGTACTAAAAAGTAAAACATAATGTTGTTTATACATGACTAAAAAGAAATGCATGGGGCGCCCTCTCATATACAGTCACTTTATAAGGTGTACCGTCAAAACCTCGACAAAAAAATCTCGCCTACAAAATATCGACTTACAGGTAAAAGTACCGACAGTACATTCCACCGACGTACAAAAACATCAACGACAAAACCTCGACAGCAAAAAACTCGATGACAAAACCTCGACAGCAAAATCCTCCACGACAAAACCTCGACAGCAAAATTCTCGAAGATAAAACCTCGACGACAAGACCTCGACAGGAAACACTTCAACAGCAAAACCTAGACAGCAAAAATTTCGACAGTGAAAGCCCCCAACATCAAAACCTCGACAGCAAAAACCCCGCCAGCAGAAACTTCGACAGCACAAATGTCAACGACAAAACCTCGACTCACAAAATATTGTCAGCATAAATTTTAACAGCAAAACCTCGCTAGCAAGAACCCGTACGTTCTTGTAAGATTCTGTAAAGGATAAAGGGAATATTTGCCCCAACAGTGAAAAATCTTGTGCGCTAAATTTTATTCGCTTTCGCATATCCGACTGGTTGTCTGTTGTAGGCTAAAAAGGCATTGGCAGGTTTTGCGTGCGCAAGCGGTGATGTAATACATAGATCCTTAAATTGGGTTGCACATGCAGAAGGATACTCAATGGAAAAGTCTTTTCTATTCTGCCATATAGATGCTTAATTTTTTTAACCGTAAATTATATAATGTAAATTATATACTTAAACGTAAATTATATGTATATACATAAATTATATACATTTTTGTGGTCACGATAACTGCCGTAATTTTGTTCAAATCTCTTCCAGGCATAGGTATAAAATATATAGGCACAAAATCTCGGCCAAGTTCGTTAATAGGCCTAATCGGCTCAAGAGAATGGAAATGACATGGGGGGGGGGGCTGAAAACAACAAAATAGCTGTAACTGTTTTATTATGTCAAATATTTGATGTGTAATTGTTTCGATCTGCTTCAATTTTGGGAGTGGGGGACACAACTAGATACCCATAGAAACACCCAACAAGTTTGGTGAAAACCGGTTGAATAGGAACAGAGAAATAGCCAGGACGAATAGCCCTTGAAATAATACCACAAATGTTTAAACACCCTGTGCATTTCTTCTGTGAATTTTTGTGGGACAGAATTAGGCATCCTTAGAAGACTGCCTACCAAATTTGGTGTAAATCTATTGAATAGGGGCTGAGAAAAAGTTCGTACAACGGGCAAAAAGCGACAACGTTGAAACATCGCCGAATTTGAGAAATTATCCTTTCCGTTCGGTAGCCACGTTCTCCTTTGCTGTCGAACGGGTTGGATAAAACGAGTGACACCGTTGTCCAAACTTCGGGATCTACCTCCACCTGTAGGCTCAGCCGAAAGATTTTTTTTTACTGTTAATTAATTGTTTTTTATTTCAAAATTACATTTAACCCAAGAAAGTTTAAATCTCATCGAAACTATAATTAGAATACATGTTATTGGTGCAGATAGTAGACAGCAGCATTTTAAAAATTATATGTCAGGTCATTCTGCTTAACGTAAATCTTAATCGAATATATGACTAATATTTGAGCTGAATTTAATTCAATTCGAATTAAAATTATAGCCGTAATTACATAATATTAATCCGTAAAGCAAACTGACGCAATTTTGAAACTATATGTCGGATCATGCTTGGTAATATTAGTATCAATGGCATTTACGTGCATAACTAATATTCGAGCCAACTTTGATTCAATTCGGATGAAAAAAATGATTTCAATGGTATTTCACTTTACTTTGTCAGTATTAAATTGAGCAATTGTTGAAGTGTTCACGTTAATAATTGTTCACTACGAGCACACGCGCATTCCGATCCAGAGGCGAACTTGTAACGTGACCATAAACTACATCCGAAGTTAATAGGCTACGGATTTCACCGAAAATGTTTATTGTTTCTTTGAGCGGAAGTCATATTCATTTGCAGTGCAAATACACCAGTTTTATTGTGGCTAAAAATGTCTATTTCATACGTCAGTACCTAAATCGTATTTTGGATTATATGCAAATTTGGAATAAAAAATGTAATTTACAGTAAACATAATTTTCAACCTTGTCGTCACCGTTACTACTGATTGATACTTGTTTCTTTTTGAGTGACAATTTAGAATGAAAGAGTTTAAGCATCAAAGTGACAGAATACAACAGATATTTCATTTGGTATCCTTCTGCAACCCAATTAAAGGATGTCATCACCGCTTGCGCATGAAAACTTTCCACTGCCTTTTTATCCTACAACAGACAATGAGTTGGATATGTGAAAGCGTCTAAAAATTAGGGCCCAAGATTTTTTACTGTTGAGGTAAATTTTCCCTTTACCCTTTACAGAATTTAAATAGAATGGCGTTGCCATTGGAAACATTGTACGTACGGGTTTTTGCTAGCGAGGGTTTGCTGTTGAAATTTTTGCTGTCAAAGTTTTGTCGTCGACATTTGTGGTGGCAAAGTTTTGTCGTCGAGACTTCTGCTGACGGGGTTTCTGCTGTCGAGGTTTTGTCGTTGAGGTTTTTGTTCGTCAGTGAAATGTACTGTCGATGTTTTTAGCTGTCGGTCAATTGTCTGTCGATATTTTTGGAAATGATGTTTTGTTGACGAATTTTTGTCGTGTAACCCTTTATAAATTCTTCAATTGGCATGACCCATTCTTTTCTTTTTAGTCATGCTTAAACAATTTTTTTTTTTACTTTTTAGTACGAATTGTTTAAGAAAAATTTTGTTTTTAAACACATTTTTATTACTTTTTCCAAATTATTTCGGTGTTCGGATACTTATCCTCAAGCTAATGTTTTGTCCCCAAACTCTAAAGTGTTCTGGAACTAGTAAAACCCTACATCGTTGCAGGCTAGTATTTATTTTAGGATAAAGAAGTCCATATTAAAATATGCTTAAAAAGTATTAGAAATACGAGATAAAAGTAACAATGAAATATAGTATTATCACCCGACTTAACGTCGCTTTGCAAAGTGTTATCATTGTATGACGCCGGAAAATGAGTTAAATTCTAAAATTTGAGTACACCACGAACCACTGTGAACTAAAGAAAAGAATGTAACAGGAAAGAGTTGTAACAGGATACTGCTCAAACAGTTTTATATTTCGAAGTTTTCTCTGGCTGATCAGCGTGATTATTGTGAACAGTTGTGCTAGTATTGAGGATGAATACAGATGTTTTACAAGGGTTGTGAAATACCAAAAATAGTACTATCACGTGGCTAATAGAAGATATATGGTTATGATACTGATATTACCGGATAGAGTGTAGTTTCAGGAGTCCGAGTATGTAAATAACTCAAAATTAGTTAATTTTGAGTTGTGGCGATATTATTCACGGGCAGCACTTATGTGACATAAAACTGTCATATTTTGTACAAATAAATCTTGGAGCTGTATGTGTCCATGTACAATATATGACTTTTCGTATGCTTAGGTAGATATTTTCCATTTCAAGTTCTGCACATGCGCAGAATGAGAAAACTGTTGCTTATCGTAGATGTGCATGTAATATTGATCAAGAGTTTGCTGTCGCCATTTTGATAAGTTCTTATTTTGGTAGAAATGGGAAATACGAGGAGCATTTGATAAGTCTTGAGCCTACCTAGGAAGAAATTGTACGATTCGAAAACAAACTTCATCAGCAAGAAGCTCAATCCTTCTGAGGAAGGTCCACAATATGTAGACTCAAGACTTATCAAACGCTCCTCGTATATTTTAAGTGAATGGGAATTCGCACGCTAATTGACAATTATAGAAATGGTTTTAAAATGTGGCATCGCAACGTGCTTTTGACGCCCTATAATTGTTTTTTAATTGGCAATTTAGAGCAGTGAGTATGATGCTGGACTTCTAACTGACCAATCCATGTCCAAACCTGTGAGCTTTGCTTTTTAGTCTCTCTTTTGAGTAATACTGCAGTTTAGCTACTTGTATTATAGTACACTGAAAACGACTCAAAATGCTATATTTTATGTTACCATAGTAATAAAAGCTACTAAAAGGCGTGGGAAATAATAAAAACATAGCCTACTGTAGAATTTAAGATATGCTGATAAAGGACAGAAACCCCATACTTAAGACGCAAAGTTAGTCCTATAAAACGCAGTGCATTTTAAAAAAATGAGTGATTTTAATAGTTTTCATGGTGAAAATCAGGGTCTGATGTGAGTCAAAATATACAATAGAAAAGAGAGTATATGTCCTTCCACACCATTCAGATCATCCCAACATTTTGCTCCCAAAACAACTAAAATCATGTCGTTCTAACTCCATTCTATTCTATAAAAGACAAAGGAGTAACCACTGCTGTTGTATTAAACACAGTTTTGATACCTCTGTGAAACTGAACAAATTCCCTGACAGAAAAATTGACCGAACCATTTTGGGCTTGTTCATTATTTTTGGACCTACCAATTTGGTTTTATAGCTTCCAAACAGTTCCAGGTATCAAAAAAGAAATTATCTAAACATTGTTCAAAATTTCATATTTATTTCAAAGAAAGCAAATGAACCCATATTTCTAGTTAAAATTTTGAAGTCGCTCCCCCGTGTAGATATTTCTGGGACGCCACTGCTTTTAGAAACATCACCATGCGGTTCCGCATTGGGAACTTTGGTATGTATATTTTTGTACTTTTTGTGCCATAGGAGCCGAATGGAAGCCCTGATACGGAAACACAAAACCGCCCTAAATAAAAAAAAAGTGACATAAATGTTAACAGTCACTTCTGTCGTCGCAGCTTTTGCGCATATTTGAATAGTAATGGTGTCTAATGGAGAAGTAATTTAAGTAAAGTCCTTTTTTCTCTTTACTTACTTCAATTTTCGTCATGGTTTTCCTACAGTTAATAGTATACCACGCCTTTCACGTTAAAGTATTTTCTCTGTGCATAAGAGTAGCTTCTGTCCAATCTGCAAAAAAGCGTAGAAAAAGGGAAACATAAGTCAGCTGAGAAGCATCGTACAATTCCTATGAAATAAGTAGTAGTCTTATATTGGGAATTTCGTTCATGAAAGTTTTTTTTTAATTAATTCGCAGAATATTAACTTAAAATACGTATCTATACTTTTTTTTAAATCATTTCAGTGCTGAGAGAAAATTTGATATTGTTCTCAATTCAGCTAACGTCTTTTTTTTAAAAAAAAAAAATAAGTACTGATTACGTAATACACGCAATGCGTTATTAACAAGTCCCGACGTGTCAATCCCGCTATGTTCCTTATTGTATCAAACCCACCGTGATATATTTCAAGCCTGCTGCATGCGCATATAACGACCAGAAAATTATTCTAAACATATTTAATTTTGAATTGCGTATAATTGATAGAAGTAGTTTTGTTTTTAAATTATACCTATGGTCTTTAGTCATTTCAGGTCTGGACAGGTAAGGGAGAGGATATTAAAAAAGTACTCGCCCAGAGCCCTATTTATAGGTACCATCCCGGTATTTTCCTTGTATGACTGAGGAAAAACTCTGGAGAAACCTTAGTTAGGATGCCGCTAGGATTATTTCCAGGACCTTACGATCGCTAACAAGGTCCCGGGTTCGAATCCCGACTGGGGCATGGGTGTGAATTTTAACTAGCATGGCATTCATAATCGTGAAGGGCCAAAGTCAAAGTTACCACACAAAATAAATGGCCCATACAAAAGTTTACAAAGCTTTATGTGCTAAGCTAACGCTGAAACACTAAGCTACCGCCGCGCCGCTCGGCTGGATGTAGCTTTGAACTACTACAAACCTTCTTTATTTTTCAATATCTACTTGCTCCCCTTTTTTTTTCAGAGATCCTCATATGAAACAAATATGGATGTTAACCATTTTAAAGCCTTAATGAAAACAACTTCAGAGCACAAAGGTAATATTGGCAAATATATATATATTCAGAATTAAAATTGATTTGTTAGGGAACCAGTGACGTGCCGGAAATGGCTGAAAGAAGTTTATTTCGAAATTCTAAACAGAAACCGGAATTAAATGTAATTTTCGTAAAATTGTTATTAATCTATAAACTATCTGTTATTTTGAAAACATTAGTACTTGTACTTTCTGCTATTTAAACACTACTTCAAATAATTTGAAATTTGAATACTAGTGCACGGTAGGTCTCAAATTATAAATAATGATAAAACCTTTTCCTGTAACAGCGGTTTATAACTTAAAATTAGTTCAAAGGAAATTATAATTTACCTAATTAAAAAAATACTTTTCTTCAAATTGACACCACTTAGAACTATTTCGTTTGTCCCACTTATTTTCCATGTGTAACGTTAAAATTTTACACATGCAATTTAAAATACAGGATGTTTCAAAAAGAATCATCCCCTTTCAAAAGGCTATATTGTTTGAACCTAATGAACATAGCACCTTGCAGTAAATTTGAAAGTACATGTCTGAATATGAATTTTTATTTACAATGTTCACAATTTTTCAATGTACCCTCCTTCTGACGAAACATCTACACGAAATACCACATTAGCAGACCCTTTACGGCGAATCCAACGTTGAGAAAGTTCATTGTTTAGCAATTCTAGAACTTGGCGGTGTCAGTGTGGTAGTGCTTTGTCCTGCTGGTAAATAGAATTATTGGAATCTGCTTGTAACTGAGGGAAAAGTCAGTTCTGCACCATTTCTCGATATGAGCTTTCGGTGGTAGCGTTTTTATTTTTCCTTGTACCCCTGGCCAGCAAGGTCGCCCGACCTTACTATATGTGATTTTTATTTGTGGAGTTATGTGATAGATTCCATGTATGTGACATTTCTGCCAAAAACTGTTGACGAACTACAACACCACAAAACAGCAGCAGTGGCTGCAGTAATACCTGAACACCTGACATGCTAGCTCATGCCTGAAAGAGTTGGACTATCGAGATGCATTTCGTGCGTCAAGCGAAGATTACATTGAGCATTTGCGAACACATTGTAAGTAAAACTTTATTTTCACAAATGTACTTAAAAATTTACTGCAATGTTCTATGTTCATTACTTTAAAAATATAGCCTTTTGAAATCGTTTGATTGTTTTGAAACACCCTGTACATTTTGTTTTAAATCACTACATTGAATAATTTACGAGTTATCGACTGTAGGGGGTTTTGTTCTTTCATATATACTGTATATATATCTACTAAACGAAATCTCCAACAAATTAACGAAGACTTAAATACATTTGTATGCACGTTTTTGGTGTGTTTCTGTTTAAAATATGGAGTAGTAACTAGTCCTAAGTAACAGCTAGTAAATACCTCTAAAGAGGTAACAATATGGGAATTGATCACTTTGTTTATAAAATTCTTTAACGTTTTAAACAAATTATCTGTTTTTAGTAAGAGAATGATCAATATGCATTACCACCACAAATCAATGAATTATTAGCACTGACCTTACTGCAGACTGACATCTAGTGAGTGAGACTAACAACAACACACTGGCGCCACCATTGAACTTGGCGCAGAACCAAAAATGTTGACGTCACGAGATATGTATACCGAGTCTTACACATAACTGTATTGCGGGTGGCTTTTCTCCAGGGGCAACGTGCCAGAAAACTTCTTATTCCATATTCTGTCATATTTTTTCTATTTTTTTCTTTTTATTCCCGTGCTAGACGGTAAAAATGGTAATGCATTTTGTAAGAATTGTTTGCAACAAATTTTATCACTCGTATTTGCTGGGATTTCTTTTTTATTATTACAATATTCACTGCTTGATTTCAGTTGTAAATGCAAAATACATGTGTATGATGTTCGCTACAAAATTCAGGAAATTTAAACCATTTATATTAATTTATACATTCAATATATAATTTAACAGGCGTCACTATCTGTTTTCAATTTACGGTTGCAGAAATTCTTATATTCGTTTGATGAAATGTAATAAAAAGGAATAAAAAGGTTGCCACCCCTCCCAAAGGTGCGAACTGAGGTTCAGTGGTCAGTCCCACACTCGACCGTCTTTACCTCCCCAAGGTGCCCAGAAGTACGAAGGACACTCTGGTACTGAATTTGAAAGGATGCTAAGCGCATCTCAGACTGCCAGGCATGGGAACACTGCAAAGAAAAAGTCTCATGCGTCCTGACCGGGATTTGAACCCGGGTAGCCCGATTCGTAGTCAGACGTGCTACCCTCTAAGTCACGGCGACTAATTTACTATAGAAGAAAGGGCGTAGTCTGTGTGTGGTTCCAAACTTTTATCACTTGGATATAAGGACAATTTTACCACCTTTTTATTTATTTCAAATCAAGTTGTATTAAAAAAAAAATATCCTATAAGTCACTTGTTATTAATTTCCTTATGATCTTTATATATTTCAATTATAAGCATAAATTGAATTGTACAGGAGTTTTAATTCTTATACGAAACATAGATGGCTACTAAATCTTTTGTATAAAAATGCGATTGACCTGTGTTATATGTAAATATTTTGAAGCATTCCTGTTTCACCTATTTGGAAGACATTAATGTTTAACTTCTGGCGTAGATATGAAGTAATGTTTCTATGTTAAGCTTTTGTTATTTCATGCTTATTAATAATGACTATATTAGAAAACATACTTTTATTGATTGATGTGGTTTGTGTTGTAACTTAAAAAAACAATGGAAACACTTCCAATATAAATGTAATTTCTGTCTATTCAGTACATTGTTATGAAAATGTTAGCGTTACAGAATTACTAACATCTACTTTGAAACTAAACGAATTTTGAAATCCCGAACTATCTAGAACTATTTTCTCAGTCTTCTTGACGCAGGATTCACACATCGTAAATATTCTGTCCCAAGATAATCTACAGATTTCAAATTGTGGTACTTCACAATTTAAATTAATAATAAAAATACAGTACCTTCATTTCTTATCTACCTAGAAAGACTAAAACCTAAGTACTTATTAAAGACCTGATTTCAATGTCTCCAGACTGTGCTACTATCCTTTAACCTTTTTCCATAGCCCATTTCAAGTCATTTAATTATACAGACTGTTTATTGGTTTGTGAAACTGAGAAATAGGTCTGTGAAAACGAAATGTTTTCGAGATATGTCCATGAATTTTCCCACAGCTGTTCCCAAAACCCTGATGTTTTGACACTGTGAAAATATTTTTCCTAAACTAAATTTTAATCCCCTTTTGGAGGTTGAAATCCAAAAGTGAACCTCGGGAATGGGAAAATCAAAGTTAATTCATAGGATTACTTTTCTTTGTCGAATTCTATTAATTAATAATAAATTAAATCAGACAGCGATTTCTGTCTATAAAATATTGTAGCATCTCTTGATCTTGATCTGTAATATTTTATAAACAGAAATCAACGTCTGACTTAATTTCTAGGTAACTAAGAAAATTATACAAGGAAAAGTGGACAACTGAATTAACATGGATTTTTCCATAAGTAAGTTCACCTTTGAGTTTTAACCCTCCAGGAATTATTTTCAAGGAAATATTCAGCGTTTTGTGAGCAACTTTGCAAAATTTCATGGAATATCTTGGAAAGCTTTCGTTTTTACAGGCTTGTTTCTCAGTTTCACAAATTAATAAACAGTCTGTACATTGGGATATATAGTCAAGCTTTATTAATATAAGAACTCCATATACAGCACGCAAGCTAGTTTGTATTGGAGACAGCATAACAATTATAACAAAGGAAAGAACTGGAAGGAAGAAATCGGCCCTCGCCTTATTTCAGATCCCATCTCAACCTTTACTTTGTGCGACAGAAATAAACCAGGCAAAATCTGTCAGAATAGGCCATATTGGAAGCTAAACTACAATCTTCCAAATACGAAACGAAAGTTCTACCAACTAAACTACGGCTCCTAGGTAATATATATATATATCGTAGATTCATCCCTCTGTCTTTTCCAAACAATTACCTTAATTATTAATACAAGGTACATAAAACAGTTCTTGCCAATTTTCATAGTCATAAACAGAAAGGTTCACAAAAAAATATCATTTCTCAAAAAAATATCAAAGTAATCCCCATCGGCACCCAGCACCTTTTGCAAACCTTCCTGCAGCTGAGCAATGCCCTGATGCTAAATTAGGGGGTCTTGAACGCAAAGAATACCGCGAGTGCCTGCCGTTAACCTGCCTCATTAGCGAAGGATTTCTCACGAAGTTGCTTGTCCAAGGAATGGAAAAGGTAATGATCTGTTGGCGCAAGGTCCGAGGAGTACGGTTGATGGCACAGTGTCTCCCAGCCAAGTCGATGTAAGGTATCCCTGGTTACCTGCCCCACATGCTGTCTGGCATGGTAGACAAAGAACAATACACTATTCCGATTCACCAATGTTGTCTCATTCTGCTGCTGTGCTGGTTGTACATGTTCCAACGACTGCGGGTACAGGCCTGCAGTGATGGTTTGACCCTGTGTTAGCAGCTCGTAGTCCACCACTTGACTAATACACCAGATACAGAGCATGATCTCACGTGGGTATAAAGGCGATCTTGTGGTGTGAGGCACAGGGCCCCGTGGTGACAACCAATGTCTGGTACGCATGGGAGTTTCATACAGGACCGACTTTCGTCACTGATGAGCACTCGATCGAATGTGGGTGTGTTGCCGTACAGAGAAAGCAACAACGAACAGGTTGTTTTTACCCCGTTGGTCCTTGTTGGTTTCCGACTGTGTGTGTGTGTGTGTGTGTGGAGTACCGACTTGGTCAACATATACGCCTTCCCTATGCGGTACAGGTGAAATCTGTTTCATCAGAAACCTGGAAGCGTACGATAAGCTCACCACACGTTAGAATGTTGTCCTGCTCTATGGCATCTTTTCGAGCCTCGTCCTCCAGGGTCTGTGGGAGCACACTACGGGGTTCATCACACAGGGACAAATCTTCCGAACTGTATTTCTGGAACCAATGTCTAGTTGGTCGTTCATTCACAG
>JAGDQP010041505.1:0-11659 GCA_022664845.1 Lepisma saccharinum | reverse complement strand
AAATAATCGCTGATATTTAAATGACTTCGAACATCAGCTATATTAAAGTCAAATAAGTTTATATAATCCAACATCTTAATCACTTTCGAAGTTTTTACTTTTGTGTCTTTAATGACCAACAGAGCGGATGCATCAGTCAGTATAGTAAAGTGGGATGCATGTAGGTATCTGTGGAACTTAAATAGCGCGTAATATATGCTATAGAGTTCTTGATAATGAATGGGGAGGGGTTTTATCCTGTTTGGGTGTCTGGATGCTATGTACTGAACCGGTAACCAGGATTTAGTGCCCAGGGAGCGCTGCATTAACATTTCCCCGACCCCTATGGAGCTGGAATCACACACTACTATGTGCTCCGTATTTTCAGTAGAAAAAATCTGAAGTATGGGTGGTGAAGTTATAATTGCCTGCATTTCGTTGTAGGCATGGATCATTTCAGGGGTCCAGTTCAGCTTATGAGGCGCCTTTCAGGGCCGCATTTACAGGGGCTAGAGTAAGAGAAATGTTCGAAAAGTGATTTCTGTAAACGTTTACAGTAGTTCCAGGATCTGAGTTGTTTAATTGTAGTTGCTTCGGAATATATAATATCACCTTAATTTTGTCCGGATCGGGGTAAATTGTGCCATTCTTGATAATGATGCCAAGGCATTTTAACTTTTTCAGTGCAAATTGAATCTTTTCAAAGTTAAAAAGAACTGAATGAAATTCCGCCTGGATTAAGACTTTCTCTAAAATTTGATTGATTTGCTGCATGGAATTACCAAAAATGAAATAATCGTCTACGTATTGAGCGGTATTTTGAGGACAAATGTGCTTAAATATCTGAGGTAGTACCGTCATCTCGTAAAGATTTACAGACAAGTTTAAGTCTCTCGTTGAAAATACAGTGGACGGTCTATCTTTAGGAACGAGAGGAAGTTGGAAATAGCTAGACTTGAGATCTAAACCGTGATAGCAGGAGGCCTTAGCCATTTTTTCTATCACAGTAGGAATAGACTCAATCGGCTCGCTAACAGGAGCGCAATAAAGGTTGTTTTTACGGAGGTCCAGGCAGATTCGAACATCCTGGCCGTTTCCGGGCTTAGGAATCTCTAAAATATTGTTCCGATACGGGCTGTTAGATGGTTGTATCACGCCCTGGTCCAGGAGTGCCATTATTTGTTTTTAACAGTTTTTTTTTCATTCTGTAGGGCAAATTGAAATGAACTGACTGGTATAGAACATGATTTTCCAAAATTAAGTGGGGCTCAAATGTTTTATTTTGGAAAAATCATTTTTGTCCTAGTTGAACACCGTGGGATACCGCAACAATATGGCCCGTGTTTGTGTTTCTGTGTACTGAATTTATCACAATTTATTAACTGTCCAAGTTTTCTCATTTTTTCAATAATATTTTTTTGTCTTTCGATTGCGGTGGGTTAGTACACCTGCCGGATGGTGTGCACAGGCACAGAAGCTTGCTGTTTCATAACAGACCCAATTGCAATAGGCGTGTAGGCTTGTACCTTTACTGGCTGATGGGTTCCTTTTGTTTCCGTATGACACATGTGTATACCTTTCATTTTCACCAATAGAGTGTGAAGATGAATTTCGTCGTCCAAAGAAGTAGAGGCAAAACCAATGGCAAGATACGGGTTGAGTGAGGTGGTATGACATATGTGTATTTTGCCACAAATGTGAAACCACCTTTGTTGAGTTTGCTTGTAGCAATATTGGCATTTATAGCTGTCGTATTGTTGGTTTGTCTACCCGTCAGGCGTTTGTAGCCAAGTAGCTTGAAAGATTCGGTTTCATCTGCGTAATTAATGGTCGCTTGCTGTAGTCTTATGAACGAATTTCCAAGTATCAAAGGGAAGTTAATGAACGGTAGTACATGAAATAAGATAGATAGTTGTTTTCCACCAAAAACAACTTTTAAAGTAACAGCATGGTTGAGCTGTATGGGTTGCGGTGAAATGCCATAAATGCTAATCAGGGTTGCTGAAATGGGTGAGCTCGCGGAGGAAGTTTATGTGCAGGAAACAGGGACACGGTCGCTCCGGTGTCTATGGCAAAAGCCTGTTCCTGATTCTGTATTTTTCCTTTAATAGTAGGCAAGCTATCATTGAGAGAAAAAGGTACTGAAACATGGTTGTCAACAGTAACTTTCTGATTATGGATTTCTGGGGGTGAACAGGGGGCTGATGTCGCCAGTAAGTCTACAAGTTTCTTTGATAGGCTGCAACATTTGTTTGAGCCATAGGCATTTTGGATATGTGTAATACATCTGCTGTTGAAAAATGGGTTGTACGTATGGAAACAGGAGTGCAAAAAATATCGGATTGGAATTATGTTGCTGTGATCTGAAGTTCGGCGTGTTATTATGACGGAACTTCTTTTCTCAATCATTTGCACTGCTCGCTTTTGACTAGAAGCTGACGAAGTCATTGAAAACGTCGTGGAATCCCGAGTTGAATTACTGGCACATTATGTGCTTGAATCAACCGAGCTTGATCTTCTTGGTTGAGGGGAGTTTTTGTATTGTCGACGTGAATTATCAAACTGTACTCGTCGGGGTGGGGGGAGGGTGAACGATGATGCGATGCTTGACAAGTATGTTGGTCACACGTTGGACAACTGGAATTGGGCGCGTTGTTTTCGGGTGAATGAACGTGCTGGTGTGTGTGTGGTTGGTGCTGTGGATACCACGATGGAGATGCGTGACTGGGAGGGGAGGGAGAGCGCATTCGCGTTTGTTATTGATGCCACTGAGGTGGAGGGAGGGTAGTAGACGGGGAATGGGGAGATGACCAAAGTACCTGTTCATTTTTCTGAGCAATTACCTGCGTATGGAGTAATAATTGTAAATTCTGAAATTTGTTTGAAAGATCCTCAATGGAAGTAGCTTGAGGCTGTTGCTCTGTGGACTGTGGTACTGTCACACGAGCGTTCATTATATCTCGTGCTTGTTCCCTGAGGGTTGCTAACTCAATGAGATCTTTAAATATTTTGATTGTTTGCTGAGTAAACGGTAAAATGTATTCTGGTCGCATTCTAGAGATTGCCTCTGTTAAGAAATCTGAAAAGCGTAGATTCGGATCTGCCAGGTCAGCTAGCCGTTTTTTCTTAAACAAATAATGTGCCAATAGTTCTCCCTTGCCCTGTTGTCTGTTTCTCCATTTCAGTAAAGCTGAAAGAGGTGTTTTGGATTTGCCAAAGCGATCTGTAAAGTCTTGTTTCAATTCCTTCCACGATAATGCTGTAAGAGTGTTCTTCTTAGTGTTATGATAAAATTTGGGAGGACCACTTAAACAGAGGGCAAAAAATTCTTTCTCTTTATCTTCTGGCCACCCCAAGATCGCAGATAATCGTTCGAAGTTAGCAAAAAATAGCTCAATGCTTTCGTGTGGCGCGGCTGAAAATTTTTGGGAATGAACGGAGTAGCCATTACTGTCTGTGATTGTGGTGGTGGGGTTCCGCTACGCGTTTGGCGGCTTACCGTAACAATCAAACAAATAAATAACTAGAACAATAGCAACAAATGATCAAAATATAATCAAAACAACAAGCAATATTTAACTGAAATAGAAAAGTTAAAAAATCGTAATATGCACTTGTGCTTCTCAGCCTCTGTATCAAAGTATCAAAACTGTTCGCCTAAAGGGGAGTCATATCAAATTAAAAGTCAAATGAAGAGGAAATAAAAGCTAAATCACAGGTTAAATTAGCTAAGGTAAATGATAGAAGATATATATCCGTATTAGAAAATGTTTAATTAATAGAAAATTAATATTTTGCTCGGTGGGGAGCACAATCAATAGAGCATTATTAGTGCACGGGTAGTGGATACAGTATCATCGTCGTAACGCAGTTAGAGACCTCCGGAATCCACTTCGATACAGAATGCATAGACGACACAAAATGCATATATTTTGAATACATAGAGAAGTCACTTCGCAAGACACTTACCGAGATAACATGGTCTAAGTTTGAAGCCCGATAGCCGCAAGAGGTGGATAGGTTGTTTCAATCACAACTGCGTACACTGTTTGATATCTTCTTTCTGTTTCTTCTGAGGCTCCATTGTTCGGACAGTTCGACGTCGTGTCAGAGTATGTAGAAAAGCCCTGAGATTCACCTTTCTCAGAATCTATTGATTTATGAATATATGATGAAGACCCTACACCAAGTAACACCACAACCTGTTCTGTTCTGGTGTTACTTGACCCACAGTCTGTCCTGTTCATAATAGCCACAGTATATATCGTCTTTGGGAACATACGGCTATTCTTAAATTTGGTGTCCTGGCCTATAACACTTTCGGTCTCTAGGTCACTTGTTTAGGTCGGTAGTATTTTTGTGAGGTCATGCATATTTCTTCAGTGTGATTGTCTATTCACGTTGCATGACACGGATTTTGACCACACTAATAGATACACTGTTCTTCCATGAACTGTTTCAATTTTTGGTGGCGACGTCTGTCTGAGTCGTATGAAGCCACTTATTCGTTTCTTCATTTATAATTATAAAAGCACTTTGCTACAACAAGCAAAATTAACCTGTAACGAAGTTCCTATCGTAAATTTATGTACGCAAACAATTTCGACTGTAATGCAGATTTGCCAGAAACTTCTCTTCTATCTGAGTGGAGATGACTGAAATATGTGTCACATGATGGTTCGTAGACATATTGTAACATATTTCGAACTTCAAGACAATATTTTTCTTTCTATCAGATTCATTTTCTGACCTAATACACGCTCGTTCACATCTTGTCCTCAACGACCAACTCTAGAAAGGAAAATCCAATTATAGATTGAAAACATTTCGGTCTAAATTTTTAGTAGTGTTGGATCGTATTTGTCTTTTCTTCTTTGTGGCATCTAACTTCCGTAAGTATCGTTTCCACTTATTTCAATCATACCTCAAATTCTGTATATCAGTACTTGTTTCAGCCTCTAATTTTCAGAATGTAACAACTCCACACTATCTACAATTAAGTGTATATACTCGTATATAGGCCGTAAGAAAGCTTTTGTCCTTGTTGCCGGCCGGGTGGCTGAGCGGTCTGCGCCTGTAGGCCATCGGCTCGAATGTCCCGGGTTCGAGTCCCGGATGGGACATGGGTGTGGATTTTAACAACTAAAGGCGAATCGTGACGGGCAGAAGTCCCAAGTTACTAGACCAGCCCATACAAAAATAAAGTTTACCAATGTTTTTTGACCTTGTCACATAACCGCCAAAACAAAATTCCTAACTGCCTTATTTTATTACTAGTTCAAATGTTGTTACTCGCTTGTTTTCTGATGCGTCGTCTATCATATTTGATTTGTTTCCTATTTCGCATTCTTACCTGTTTAAATATATACCAGACATTTCAATTCTCGGGTTGAATTCCGAGCCCAACCTCCGAAATATTATAGATTTCCGATAAATTTGTGTAATGTAACTGATGCAAATATTTGATTTTGTGTCTTCTCCCTTTTAAGTACGTTACAAGAAGATTAGTTAATTTTATTGTGAAACATAGCGGAAAGAAAATTAAAAATTTGTTGTGATGTTAAGATGTAATCTGATATTGCATGATTTATGACATGGGAAGCATCCGTTTGATAAACTCAGCTAAGGTGGGCAATTTAACTGGAATTTTAATACAAATCCAATATACAATTTAGGACTCCTTGTTTACTTGAAATATTTTAATAAGTTTTGTTTATCTATACAATATAAAATAAAGAGTGTATGTAAGTACCTGTGGATCAATCATAAGGGGCCATCTATCTGAATTTGATAAAATTGTTGCATTTTCAGTAGACATTCTATCACTGGGCAATCCTTCATTGTTCCATATGGCAATCTGAGCATCGTCTGTCAACAAAGTCAAAGGGTCTAATCCTTCTGTTATTGGTATAGGAGGCTTTAAAAGAAATAAGATAATCAATATATAATGTACTACTGAAAAAAAATATATTCACAACGACCTTGCATGAAAATTGATCAACCTATATTAAATCCCAGAAAATTCTTACTTTATATTGAATATAGATCTTGAAAATGGCACAGAGAAATGAACCCTTGCAGTGACCGAGAATCATAGCTAGATGTTCTAGTTGTTGGTCGAGAGCTATCACCAATTCCCTGTCACTGCACTTGCAACTTTTGTGTATTTATCATCATAATTATATCATTTTTCATCATTATTTCATGTTATCATACACAGATCTTTGTGTAAAGAAAGTTAACATTTAAAAGTATCAGTGTTTTTTGTCTCTTTATGCACTGCATTATTATTTCTCACGCTGTTTATAAAGCACTACCAAAGTTTCACCGATCACTGAAACCCATTCTCCTATTTTGAAAGTTAAAAAGTTAATCATTAAAATTCGAGTACGTTAATACCAAGAATTAATAATAATCAATAATTGGAGTTTGTTAATATTAATATAAAATAAAATGTATTAATAGTTTTGAATGTATGTTACAACTTGAAAGGATATACTTTTCATATTTGCTTTCCAAACACATTTGAAAATTTCTTTTCCATTTTTAAATTTTAGTTACTAGTTACAGATAGATGCCAAATTAAGCTCCTAGATGAATTCCTTGGTCTTTCGCTAAGTAAATCTACATTAAAAAAATAAGAGGTGTGTGTTTTATTATTTAGTATATTTGCACTTTCAAATATCATTAATTTCAAGTTTTGGTTATAAGCTTGAGAAAAGGTCATTCACTAGTAATAACCTTGGTCTAGTGTGGTCATACCAAATAAATGTATATAATTTGTTTTTACTTAATGTTTTTATAATTCTGAGTTGCACCTTCATTACTAAAATTTCCTTTCTGGTGTAGTTTGGAACATGATTCACTGACGTCCGAGAAATAAAAAAAAAATAATTCAATAATCATTTAGAATGTCAATGAAGGGTTAAAAAAAGTCACTAAGCATGACATCTGATGCTCTTTCCTCGCGCATGGTGAATACAAATTGAAAACTTCAATTAGCACCTTTAGTTAATAGTCTAATGTTCAAATAAAGCATACAAATTCAAGGTTATAAATTTATTATTTAATATTATCGATACAAAAGGAAGAATTTATTTATAGTCATTGAAACCAACAATTCAGTTCCTTTAACCAATTATCATCCTATTTTCTCGAGGGCTGAGATATAGGTAAGTTCGATCATCCTACTTTAGTTCACATATATTTAACTTACCTGAATTGTTTTTAGAAATGGTAACCACAACTTGTTAAGAAGATCTAGTCTGTATTGTTTAGTAAAACATCCAACGTATGAAATGAAGGCTGTGATGAGAAGGACATCTCCTGGGAGAGTAGTACCTTGTTGCATGTAACTGCAGAAGATAAGAGACTCATTGCAGTTAAATATCCTTAATAGCCACTACCTGTTATCCTCTGAGGTAGTATAATAATATTTAATGATATTAAAATTAGTGAATTTTTAGTAGAAAGTAAAGATTGGTGAAACGAAAAGAATAGGCTAAGAGAGAATTCATTGATCAAGACTTTTCATAGTGGAATGATAGCAAAGCTGTAAATTTCTGGAATATGATATACGAGGTCTCTACAAAATTCTAGTTACTATTTGAGATCTCGAAAACGAAATCCAAACATGTTACAGAAAGTCTTTCTTGTTGGAAAAATATCAGGATTTACATACCAAGTAACTTTCTGAACAGTGAACAATCACTATCTGTATCTCAGAAGTGTGTAGTGAGATATTCTCCTTCTTCATTCTTCTGTATTCTGAAGATGATTGGTGTAAATAACATTCTGTGTAACTTTGCAAAGAGGACGTTACAGGAACGGAATCATGTTTGCTTTGTACAAAAATATTATAAATTGATGCTAATAAGTGATACCTTCTAAAGTATCTTGGTTCACTAACTTTAGATATCAACAGGGTATCAAATTACAAATGTTTTTATTGGAAACTGTTCAATAGGGTAACCCATGTCGGGGTAGCATCTAAAGTTTATCCTTACTGAGATCTATACAAAATAATCTATTTCTATACTTCTACATACAAAATTCAATAAACCAATTCAAAATCCAGAATACTGCTATTTATTTAGACTCAACTGTTATCTAAATTCTTTTGTAATTTTCAATGTTTTAAGAAGATGTATTTTACATTTGTTTTATAATCTATTTGATCCCACTAGTACTTTCAATGTGTTCATAATCCTTACGATACATGTAAGATGTCTAGTGCCATTCTTAGACTTCAAACAAAGTAAACAATGATTGTTGTTTCTAAACAAGGTAAACAGCAGTCTATCATCAATTTGAACCAATTGTGTAGTCCATTTCCAAAAAGTCTTTTGCTCACAAAAATGTAAAATGGAGAGATTGGCATTATTAAGATCAATTGATTATTTTCTAACACATTAATAAGGTTGTATGATTCCAGAACGTTTGTAAAATCATCTAATCGTCCTAAGAAAGTAAACGACCGAAATAGAAATTATCAGTAAATTTTGGATATATATTTTATCTTTCCCAATTCTTACTCGGAAAAATGGAAAAGCTTGATAAACTAAAACTTCTACCACAATTTACAAGATTTTCGTGGCTGGAATTCCTTCGTAGCTTAAAAAATTAAGAAGTGTATTACAAGTGTTTTTGTCTATTTCCCAAAATTTATGGCACTTGGACAAGAGATGTTTTGGAAATAGCATACACAATTATCTTTCATAGTTTTTGGATCAAACCATTTCCTATTCTTTCTATAAAAAATTCATTTGTACATTCTATCAATAAGTAATCACGATTTATGTGGACTTTGTATAGGTCGACGAGAACATCCTTCAATTACCTGGCATTCTATTTTCAGGCCTCAGCAGCAAAAGCTGGGAGGCCTTATACCAACGCTTTGTCCATCTGTCGACAACTTTTAACTCAGGAACTACTAGGACTACGAATATAGTTGAGATGTCGTTGAAAACGAACATATATTATATATTGGTCCATCCAACCATCGACAACTTTCAACTAAGAAACAACTAATTTCGGTAACTACTAGAGGTCTGAAGGTGGTTCATATTTCGTTGGAAAGGTGTCGGCAAGTCGAGTTGAAAGCCTCATTGATCAGCCAGGTAGGAGAAGATAGAACAAGGGGAGCACTTTCCTATTGTAACTAATGGGGATAATCGACAACTTTCAAATCAAGAACTACTAGAACTAGAATGGTGGTTGAAGTGTACTTCCCAGAGCCTCGGCAAAACTTTTCCTAGAATACATAGATCATCTCAATCGGACGCTCGCTGTTGAAGTCTGGCGGCCCTGTAGCACATATGCACAATCCCCCTACTGCGTTTAATTTGTTTATGCTACAATATTCTGGTACATTGCCTTAAAGACAGGTTGTACTAGTAGGGGAGACAAAGATAACGGGACCCAGCGGACTACAAAGGTCTAGCGATGTATCAATCAATAATGGTACTACAATATCAGTTACTAGATGGCGCGAATGTTCATGATGGTTGCACGAAGAAACGCTGCTTTGTGAGGGAAAGGAGAGGACTTTTTTTGAACCTAATAATAAAAACACTTAATATACGAACTAACTTAATATGTATAATAGAAATTACTGACAGTGTCTTAAGATTTTTATAAAATTACATTTAAAACGAATAATATGTGAAGCTGCAGTAAGCTAATCTACAAGAACAAATAAGTATTTTGGTATGTTGCTATATTATGTTCAGGAGAAGGGTTTAAATTTTGTTAACAACTACATATGTTCGGGGTACAAGTTGGACCTTCTTGCCCCCTTAGTAATGCTCTGTGCCCACACATAACAACATGTTGATATCGATATTTCAAGTATATAAATATGATCCACTATCTAATTGGGAGAATGGCACTGAGCTCTGTTGTTTATGGCTTGCTTTTGAATATGGACCAAGTGAACTGGCCAGGGAACCTTCCGTATGTGACAGTCGAGTTTGAAAACGAAACCAAACTCAAATGAAAGCGCATCACAGGAAACCTAACTCTGCCAAATCTTAGTCCCAAATTCGAAGACGTTACAGAGACATGAGATCACAAAGGTACCTAACAAACCTATATAATAAACATGATTCAGTCTTTACAAGACTCAGAATTCGGAAAGTATTATACGTATGCACTTCAAACAAAAAGTGAGATAGGAGGAATGTAAATGCTGAATTGATTATGATACTACAATATCAATTACTAGATGACGCGAAAGTTAATGATGGTTGCACGAAGAAACGCTGCTTTGTGAGGGAAAGGAGAGAATTACTTAGACAAGCTATGTAATGGTTTTATTGTAGACAAAACCAAAGCCCCCCACTACAAATTCAAATTATCTTATTGCGTATCCAAAAAAAAAGTTAAAGTTGTAGGGACAAACTGAAGTCTAAGCGTATGCAGGAGCCTGCCCGTTTCAAAGTCAAAGTCATAGATTTTCCCACTGGTGTCCATGACTATTCCAACGGTTTATGGCTTATCTCTGTCGAACTTGCGGCTACTGAAATCTCGTAGGGACACAAATTAAGAATACTAAGCGATTGAAAAGGACCTGCCAGTTTTAAAGTCACATTCATAGTTTTCCACACCATTGCAGACCATGACGAATCCAACGGTGTATAGATCATCTCTGTAGGACTTGTACTTACTGAGATCTAGGAGGGGCACAAATGGAGACTAAGCGACTAGAAAGGTCCTTCAGTTTTAGGGTCAAAGCTATAGATAGGTTATTCCACGGTTTCAGGTCATTACGAATCCAACGGTGTATCATTCATCTCTGTGTGACTTGTAGTTACTTAGATCTAGGAGGGACATAAGTGGAAAATACTAAGTAATGGAAAAGGACCTGCCAGTTTTAGAGTCACATTCATAGCTTATCTTACTGTTTCAGACCATGACGAATCCAACGGTGTAGACCATATCTGTCGAACTTGCAGTTACTGAGATCTAGTAGAGGGACAAATCGAGAATACTAAGCGGTTCAAGAGGACATGCCATTTTTAGAGTCAAACTGATAATTTCCTCTACTGTTTCAGACCATGAGGAGTCTAACGTGAATCATTCATCTCTGTGTGACTTGCATACAGATATACACAGAGATATACAGAGAAACATACAGATGAAAAATACTGTACTAAGCGATTGAAAAGGACCTTACTTACTTACTCAATGGCTTACGGAACTCGCAAGTTCATCGCCGTAGTAACAAACGTTCGCCATCGGGTTCTATCCTGGGCAAGATCAACCCAGTTTTCATAACAAATACCTATTTCTCGGAGGTCCCTTCTAATATTGTCCTCCCAACGTCGTCTCGGTCTTCCGAACGATCTCTTTCCCCCGGCTTTCCAACCAAATATAATCTTCGCTTTTCTACCATCCGAGCTACATGGCCTGCCCATCTTAGTCGTCGTGATTCCATTATTCTTACAACATCGGGTGAGTCGTACAGTCCGTGAAGTTCTTCATTAAGCAGTCTCCTCCATTCTCAAGTCATCTCGTCCCATTTTGGCCAACATATCTTTCTCAGTACCTTATCTTCAAACACTCGTAGTTTATGTTCATCTGCTAGGGTCGTATTCCAACTTTCGCAACCGTAAAGTTTTACCAGCAAAATAACAGTTTTTTATATTTTCAATTTCAGCTTCCTTAATATTAATCGCGA
>JAGDQP010041503.1:0-10222 GCA_022664845.1 Lepisma saccharinum | reverse complement strand
ATATTATATTATATTATATTATATTATATTATATTATATTATATTATATTATATTATAAATAGAAAATAAATTTTCTTAAATATACATAAAAGCATAAGGATATGATAAATAGCTTATTTTCTTCTTTTAGTACATTTTGTAGTAAAAGTAGGTTATGTTATTCAAATATAATTTTATAATATTATGCACAAAAAATTCAAAACCAACAAAAACTGCACTACAGTTTAATCCATAACCAGATACTTAAGTCTAACCAGCAAATATTTATTTATACACTATAAATAGTGCCTAAGCAAACATGACTCGATTTTAAATAGTTTAGAAAACAATAAATAATAATAAAAATAATTTAATCAAAACCCGATCAATTTAGCAGCAAAAGTTAACAACTGCAAAGTCGTACAGTAACGAATGCATGACTTTAACTTTCCGGAAAAGCATATAATCTGGCAAAGTTTAAATTCTGGGTAATTTCGTCTCCAGGCACGTTGATTAGGCCAACACTTACCTGAACTAACAAAAATTGAATGTGTTTTGTTAATCCAAAGTTGTAAATTTTTCGCGAGCTCCCGGAAGACTTCATAATCAGGGATTTTATATTATGTTTTGGGTGAATTCGCAGTAATTTCGCATCGATTTAGGACGATTTGACCAAAACTTACATCGCTTAACGAATTTCTTTGCATTTATGTGATCATATTACAGAAACGAATTCATGCAGGGCTGAGTGGGAGGTATTCACATGAATATCTTTTACTGATGAACTGAAATAATCGAATCTAATAATAGAACGACTCAACGTTCGTCAACTAACGATATACTATCGGCTAAACGTACAATGGTTTTAGCTGAGAAAAAAATAGCATCGTGCCGCTTAAATCACGAATAGTTTCTTAGAGTATGAGTTTGGCGAGTAACATGTACGTGCATTAATCTGTTATGTACCTTTCCAACATTTCAACGATAGCATTAACGCCACTATTGAAACAAGAAGAATCAACTGTAATTCTCATCACAGATGCCGAAATTTCTTAAATTGTATTGATTTTTAGCTAAAGAATGGTACGGGCAATAAATATGTATCTCTAGTGAACAGTTATCAGACATCCCGATTAAGTCTCTAGTGATTTTCTATATACCTTAAACGCAAGAATGTTTGAAAAATAAAAAAAGCGTCAGAAAGAGACAATTCACTCCCTGATGTCTGAAAAAGTACCGGTACGTACTTTTTGGTTTTGTGATTGAAACTTAACGTTCAGTTGAAGCTTCCTATTTCAAACATTGTGAATGAACTGCTAGGGGATTGTTCAAAAATATATATTTTACTTAAGTTGATGTTCCCACGAAGGAACATAATTAATCATATTTGTATTTATTTATATGAACGGAAAGTGATGTTTCTCTGCTATTTAGTTACAGGAGTCAACATCCACATTATAACTTCGTTGGTTTGCTGTGTCTGCATATTTTATACCAGTGTGGTGAGTATTTGTTCATGTTTTGAGTATATGAGTAATAGTACAGCAGCAGAGAGCCAGAAAACTGCATTTAATGAAACAAGTATGGGCTTCTGGTATGTGGTAGATGTTGACGTGATGAAATTTACATATAGAGACATTCGAAATTTGACTCAGGAATCCAAGATGGCTGCCTTTCTCAAAATGGCTGCTTGCGACACTGCTATTTTACACATCTTCATTCGTAGTCAGGTAAATGCCACATTTACTAACTTTGGGTACGCTAACCTAAGTTATAGAATATCAAAATCCCTTTCAAACCAGTCCAGAAGCAAATTTCTGCATCAAATCGTTCACATCTTATAGTTTACGAAAGTATGGACATTTCCTAAAGTGCCATTGAATGCAAAAATACTAGTGCGGCGAGCTGCCATTTTGAAAATGGTGACCATCTTGGATTCCTGGGTCAAATTTCGCATGCCCCCATATCTAAATGTCATTACATCAACAAATCTACCATATACCAGAAGTTCATTCTTGTTTCATTAAATACAGTATCCTGACCAATTCCATATGAAACTGCTGCAGTATTATAAGATAATTTACTGACATTTTATGTATAAAAGTCTTTTTAGATTTTCGTTGTGTATTTTTCTATTTATATTTTATTTTGCTTCAATATTTTTCAAAACTGAAAGGTTTCTGATATTTATTAGTCACGTTGCATTCAACCTAGTTGCCTGACCTTTTTCAGGGATCTGGTGGAAAATTTTTACCTCTGTATTTACGTTTCATTATATTTCGTATGTTTAGTTTTACATGCTTATCCATTTTTGTTTTAGATTTCCTTCCGATTATTTCCACAATATTCTTAATTTTGATTTGTTGATAATGGTTGGTACAAAATTCCCTGAAAAAAAGATTTAAAAAATCAGGTTAGATTATTTTTCGTTATACGTATATTGAAAATATTACACTTTCACGGAATCACGTTACAAAGTCACATTAAACAGTTCATTTTCTTTCCATGATGATGTCATGAAAATTTCTGTCGATACTGCGATGAGAGGTTCGTAATTTTCTTATTACATCCCTACCTACGATACATTCTTATAATTTGTATATTTTGTCAGTAATTCCCCCCCACCCCAATATTAAATTAATAAGAGACTGCCACAAAAGTATTAACTAAACATTGCTTCAGAAATGTTATCATGAGGTGGCATAATCAGGAGATGACCTGTGTTTGATAACAGCGGATAAAACCTGTAATATGTCATTATCGGTGAACCACATTAGTCTCTAATACAAACACTACATTCCCTACTCGATACGGTACCATATATCCGAAACAAATTCCATGAAGCCATACTTAACAATTATTGCACTGAAACCGATCTTTTCGCCTATCGATTTATAGTAATATCCATCACACTTACGACACAAATCTGTAATTTAAAATAATGTTTATCCGAGCGGCGTCTTTTCTCAATCCAGTTTCCTATTGTTCAGGACTTCTCTTTTCTTGCAAGACAGTTTTCTTTTCATGCCAGCTATTGTGAGGTTTCAAACTTACTAATTTTACATTTCTTGAAACTAAAGGCGCAAACATTATATCGAATGATTCCTCATGAGACAAGCATCGACTGTCTTACCTCGATCAAATTCTTCACGGACAGAGTCTTCTTACCCCAACATGCATCCCCCATTCGAAGTCTCTACTGGTCTTGATGTGTCTAATACCTGTGTCGAAAACTGCAGAGGTATCGAATACTACAGTTAGTATTGGTTCTAGTAAAGAACTTCCCTTTTTTTCAAGATTACCAAAATACTATGTTCCTCACAAGCTATTAAGAAACTCCGAGGCCAAAGATAAGGCAAAATTTCACTTTAAATTTTACCCATACCTTTGCACTTGTGAACTATATGGCTTTCTCACGTGATACAGCAACCCCTCTCTTGCAGCTCACATGTAGTATAGAGACTCCTGACCACGAAATCGTCAGTTACAGTGACTTCAACGAGGGAGCCATCTTTGAACAAATGACTCTAATTCAGCCTTTTCAGCTAACAACAATACTCCTTACATTAAGCACTTTCTATGAATCTGAGGTTATGGGCGGATTTAGGAGAGAGACCCTGGGGGGATGCCGGAGCAATTACTTTAGGGGTGCAAGTTATTCCCAGGGGGTCATTTAAAGCCATTCTGAAATGACTGGGGGGCAACGAGCCCATGCCCCCCCCATAAATCCGCCCATGTCTGAGGTGCAAATTTTAATACACAAGTTGAAATTGAAATAAGGTCTTCAACAAATTCAATGTTCAGAAAAGAGAGAAAAGAACGGCCTTGGATCAGAACAACAGAGGTTTAAGAAAAACCGAAGGATTGTGTTTTAAGCAAAAATTAGAATTTGATATATCTATAAGAACCAAGATTGGAAAACAATTTCGTTTTATCAAACTATATTCTCCAAATTCACAACAAAACATTATAGTTTTTCTGTTTACAAATTGTTCAGTGAGTTCTCGAAATTAACAGCAGGTGGCTCTGTTGTTTTCTAAAGTCCTGCCCTCTAATGACAAATAAATGAATTTATTTGAACTCGATTATTTTCATGTAAAGAAAATAGTTGTAATTATAACAAGGTTGTTCTATCGTTACTTGAACTCTTAAAAAGCATAAGATTTGTTATGAAATTATACTATGGAGTCTGTTGTACTGATAATAATTATCTTCTTCTGCCAGGGTGGACTAAAAGCTGTCGTATGGACTGATGTGTTACAATCTCTCTTGATGTATGGTTCAATGATATTTGTTATGATTAAAGGCACCTCGGATGTTGGAGGATTCAATGTAGTGTGGCAAAGAAATTACGACAGTGGTCGTCTCAATATGAATAAGTAAGTAAATGCTAAGAACATATTCATCAATATCTTCCTGTTCGTCTTGTCTGTTCAGTTATCTATAAGGTGTTTAAGTGATGGATGGATTTTTTAAATCGAGGAAATGACCTCAAACATTCTTTTGAAGAAACGTCGAAACATGCTATTTCTCTGAAAATGGGATTAGGGAATTTCCATACTTGATTACTTTGCAATGTTCCTCCTTAACAATGAAATTCTCGAGGTGCAGAACTGGGGTAATATCCAAAATGCACCCACTTGCTTATTCAAGTCGAGATAAATATATCAGGAACGTTACACATGTTCACCTGGAAATGATGCTAAACTACCCAGCTACAGACTGCCATGTCAACAATATCTCAGGTGTGACTTCAGTATAAGACTAATTGAATTATGGCTTCAGATCAAGACCAATATTATTCAACAATGGGTACATATAAGCAACTGAATTCACATAACGCTACAGTTTGTTCCAGCATTGTGACTACATGTAAGTGGTTCCTAGATATAAACATAAACGATTATGACACTGAAGAAAAATCTAATCCATGAACCTCTCTCGATCATGTAGATGTATTGTCTTATTGGCCAACTTACTTACATTTGATCACCATGACTTCTTAGGCACACCAAATAGATTTACAAATGCTATTTTATATTCTTTCATATCGTTGACAAAAACGAACTGCGTAGCAAATATGATTTTAGCAAGCGAACAATCTCTAAAAATCTTTATTCTTGTCGTCGTCTTCTTTTGTTGTACATTAACGCCCATCTATTCCAGGGAATCCTCTTTGTGACGCAGTTTTTCAAGCATTAACTACTAAAACACAATATTCCAGAGTGATCCTTGATTACTTTTGACAACCTTTAAACTCAAAGGACAATAAAACTGCCGGTTACTATTGTAACCATAATTATTTCCATATATTGGTTAAAAAGATGTCTCGCTAAAGAAGTTTCTCAGCAAGAACTCTTGTGCCCTCAACAGGGCCATGTTTCGAATGTTTTAAAACAACCTATATATCACCTATAGAGCTTCTCAATTGTATATTAGCTAGGCTGCTAGCCGCAGCATTTACTATCAGCCATAAAATTTACTATCATTAGGAGGTGTTGTATTCTGTATCCATGAAAGATCTCGTATCTTAAACGATAGCCCTACAAGCGCACGTACACAGGCTGATGTGAAGACTTGAACAAGGCCAATAAACTCAAAAAGAAAGGCAAATCTTTTGTTTTCTTTAAATCTGTTTACTTTTGATTTTGTGATAATGTTTTCTGTAAAAGGTGATACGAGGTAAGGCGCTAATATGCTAATTGTTCTAGGTGCATTTGATGTCTTCTTCTCGTACGTATGGTTCATAGCATACGTGTATGGTAACGTGCGTTCAATACCTTAATGTCCGATGTTTGTTTCTTATGATTTTAAAGGAATTGTTTTTGTGTGATATTTGCTCGGTTATAACTTACTATAACTATTACATATACGATGTGTCTTATCATCTACGGTTTGCAACGTAACGTTACTCTAAATAGGATTCAATCAAAGATTTACTTAGGCAATGACGATGCAGTTCAAATGGAGTTTACGTACTTTCGCGGTAAAACTTTGGTAAACTTTATTTTACATGGGCCAGTCTGGTAACTTCTGACTTCGGCCCTTCACGATTAGTCGTCACGTTCTAGTTAAAATCCACACCCATGTCCCTGCAGGTACTCGAACCCGGGACCTTAGACCGCACGGCTACTCGGTCGGCCGCGGTTGTTACAAAAAGTATAGAAGTTAGACTAAACCCAACGTACCTTCTTTGAACTAAACTTTATTTTTTATTGTTATTTTTGCCATCACTTTAAGTACACTTACATTTAGGTTCATTATGTGTGTGGGCTTCTGAACAACCCTAAGTTCGCAATGGTAAGATTGAGTTTCAAAATAGTTGGGTATTTTACAAGGTAGTGTAAGCTTAAATCCTCTTTTCACAGATATGTTGATTAGTTTTAGAGTTGTTTAGTATTGACTTTTATTATACCTGGAGTACACACAAGGGTGATTGATTTAAATCAAAGTGATTTAAATCGCGATTCAGATCAGATGATTTTTTTTAAATCAGCGATTTAAATCAAAAAAAGATTTTTTTATTAAAAATGTAGAAATAAAGTGCAGTATTTTTAATCATTCAGTGATTTGAATCATATGTAATCTTGAAATTTACCCTTTAGTCCTTACGTAATGATATTCTCTTATGATATAAACCGAAACCAAAGTGATCGATCTACAATTTTAACGAACTATTTGATTGGTTCATTTGATTGTTTAAACTTTAGAAGAGAACGTAGGAACACAATTCACATTATAACTTTACAATTTGTATTACAAATATATTTACTTTTGTAATACATATGAAAACGAACACAGAAAACCTAGTTTTGTTTACAAAATAAGAATTGTTGTTTTGTAACATTACCTACTTTATATATTGGTATCAAATTTGTTTTCTTCATAAATTGCTCAAAATCAATTTATACCGGTACTCAATGAAAATATAAAGTTTACCTATGTGTATGCTGAACGATGAAAATGGAAAGTTGCGTATCCTGTATTGATTTCACTGCGTTAAATAGCTCTTATTGAATTGAATATTGTCTAAGACATTTAAGCAGCTTTCGATCAGACCGAATGCATGATGATGGGAGAATTGGTGGAATGAAGAAAGTGGGAGGAAATGAGAGAAACCTGAGAAAACCCAGCGCACGGTTTCTGTTCCCCACAAGGCCCACATGACATGAGCTGGGATCGAATAGGGGATCCCACAGATCAGAGGTGACCACTCTACAACTGAGCGACAGCGTCTCCAAAATAGCTCTCATAAATTATGGAATATTGTCATGGGGTTTTCCCAAATTGGTAGTGCAATTTTGAGAGATGATAACTAAGTGAAATGAACTAAAATTTATCTTAGTAAACTTAAATAATAGAATATTTCGTTACGAAAATGTAGTCTGGAGAAAAGAGGCAATTGCGATTGTAAAATTTGAAATTGCTTAGGAAGAGAGGAAGACACAGACGCCATTTTAGAAGGAAAGCTGATACATATAAACATTGTATATTGTTTCTTTTTCGACACTTAATGGCGGTGTACACCCCTCTGAAACCATTCATTGTATATCAACGAAAGTAACGTAGAAGTTTCATACACGTTAACTTTCTTTGTAAAATGTACCTAAGTAAGTCTTCCTTCCTTTACACAATTATTTTTAAGTTGTTGTAATTGTCTGTTATCTTGGCTATCTTTCGCACCGAACACCACCGTAGTTTTTACTGGTTAAGGTATTTGGAAAGGAAAAACTAATTCAGTAGTTTTTTTCAGTACCGAAAGTTTTTTAAATCAAAAAGTTTAATTTAAATAAAAAAATCAACGAAAATTATTTTTTTTAAACGTGATTTCTTTCAACCCTGAGTACACATATTAACCTAATATACAGATTAATATCATAAACAAAACCAAATCGAATCGAACAACTGTCAACACGCTAATCAGCACCAAACCATTGTCCCTTGTGCGCATTTGAACTAATATCTTACAGTAAGAGTAGGGACTGTTCTTAGGTTTTTATTGTGTTTGTTTATGATGTAAGAAGTGTTGATTGATTACATGCATAATCGTAAAATTGTGCACCAAGATTCTACTCGGCCACCATTCCATAACTTACTACCTCGTGTGTTTGTGTACGTTTCTGTTTGAGAAATGGTGTGGTATGTTGTGTGCGTTTATGTGTTCACATAACATATTATCTATCCACTTCAGTAATTACCTAAGTATAACTTGTTTGGCGTACTTGCAGCTTTGATCCAAACCCTTTGGTTCGCAACACATTTTGGACTGTAGGAGTAGGTAGTCTTGGTTTTCTGTTACATGAGAACGCTACAAACCAATATATGGTTCAACGCTATCTGTCGTTGCCTACACTACAACATGCACGTCGGTAAGTAGAATTTAATGGCAGTTGTGTGTAATGGTACTTAAATTATTATTAGAGAAAAGTAGTTAACAAAAAGCTTGGTATCTTTATCAGAAACCGTTACAACAAAATGTTAGATCTTTAAGAATGGAAGCTTATTTGATCCTTTATCAGGTACTGTTTTGGTACTATTCTCTTTGTCTGAAACAGTAAGCGTTAGAAGATACTTTTCAGGCGTAAACGTTTCACAGACAGATTGAAGAACAGAAATAGCATAGTGCAGTGCAGAATTCTTTAGGTTAACCACAAATTTAGTTTCTTTTTTTTTCTGTTTGCATTTTCCTTGTGACTGATGAAATATTATTCGGTCTATTTGTAACAATACACTGCGGAATGGTTTTTGCACTTGTTTGGGAAAAGTCAGGCATTTTGGCTGAATGGAACGTTAATAGCGAAAATCATAAGGCATTTCGTTTCTAGGATTATTCAAACAATGAATACGTATAAAGAGCATGGAGCCGATTCTCCTTCGGTAGGGAAACCGTTATTGACATAGAGTTGTTGGACGCGCGGGGTGGCGTTGGAAATGTTCGGGTCCTCTGACCGCAGCGGCGAGGTCAGAAATTGGGCCCAGGCCCCGAAGCCCCACAAATGGGGTTCTGAGGTTTTAGGCTTGGGCCCCTTCTATTTAAATAGCAAACATGGAGTTATTGGACGCGGGTTGTTACGTTGGATACGTCCAGGTCTCCTGACCACAGCGGTGATGTCAGAAAGCGCATTTTTGGTAAACAGTTGGTAAAGCTTTTGGTTGAATATTACCAAGAAGTTTGTGAAAGAATATTTATGTCGTGGATACCAGTATAAAGCGCATAGAATCAGATTTGAAAACTCTTAACTAACCTCATAGAATTCAGTTTGCGTGAAACTATAGTGAAAATTGTGTATGCATGTTATGTGGCCTTTTTCCGGTAATCAAATATTTCATGATGCCACAGCCTAAACGGCTGGGTCTAGAAAATGAAATTTGGTATGACTGTACAACATCACCAGTAGATTAAGAAAATATTACAAAATGTTGAAAAAGTCACCATCTTGGATCCAAAATGGCCGCCAAAATGAGTTTTTCATAAAATACACAGCCTAAGCGGCTGGCGATAGAAAAACGAAATTTGGTATAACGGTACATCATCACCATCAAGTTACGAAAATATTACGAAGTATCTCCAAAGACGCCATCTTGAATCCAAAATGGCAGGTTCGAAAAATTAATATTCAACACAGTTTCAGCTACGTAGAAATACGAAATTTGGCATAATGGTGTATCAAGAGTAGTTTAGGGAAAAAAGTCGCCGTTTAGGATTCAATGTGGTCGCCCGAAAACATTTTAAACACCGTTCTAGCTCTGGCACTAATTTCTACCATTCACTTTATGAAGGGCTAATTCACTTATTTTTATGTTTGATCTGACTATACCAATCTTTCTGTCGCACTGTGTAAATGATTGGCCTCTGACAGAAAGCATGTGAATAAGTTATACATAAAATACATTGCTGAACCATGAACAAAACTTGATCATTGTCGAGTTGAGTTTTTGTCCGCCAGCAGGGTCCGAAAGCTAGATGACACTTTTCATTTATGGAAACTTGTCTATATATTTCTTTCTACCAAGCTAACGAATAAAGATATTAACTTTAAATTTGCAGGACATATATAAAAGAACATGGCGGATCGTTTAAAACGATTGCCGGAAAAATGGCACATAGGCCTATGTGCCCGTCTTCCGGCAATGTCCCTATTGTGGACTCGGCGATGGAACCCGTGCAGCGCTGCGTTTGATAAACCAATTCGAAGTAGCAAAAATGGTTCGGTAGTGTCGAAATGAGCGTGTGAACACCCT
>JAGDQP010041502.1:1268-16883 GCA_022664845.1 Lepisma saccharinum | reverse complement strand
ATGGGACATGATTTCCGAACAAATCCTGTCCCCTCATATCTCTTTCTACCAAAGTGTGTCTTTCCCCTTCTCTTTTCTTCGTCGTCTGTCTCCACAGTTTCTTCTGCCAACTCAGCCTCTCTTTGTCACTGACTCTATGGTCAACACTTCCTTGCCTGTTCACCTCTTTCCCTCTCTCTCTTTCTCTCTCTCTTACTGTCCTTCTCCCATATGTTAGTCTCGATTCTCACAAGACGCTAAAGGGAAATTTTTCCAAAGGCTTCCAATAAATATGAACGTTGTCATAAGTATATGTTCAACACAAGATTTACTAGTTTCAGAGCATGCTAAATCTATATTGAACATTAACATGAGTGATGCTCTTACTTATATGCAAACAGAATCAAATATTTTTTATTGAAACAGATACTCATTAATTTATTTACACAAGCAATTTTCGAAATAGAGACAAATATATATTGTACTGATCAAATTAAGTGTTTAATGTTTATAAATTCATTTTCATTGTATTAAGTGTTTCATTTTTTCTTTAAATATGTAAGAGGGATCGTCAAACATAAACCGGAATAAGTAAGAATTATGGCAGAAGGTAATCCTCTGGGTCGTATAGATGAAATATTTCCATGTGAAACATAGGTCAAAAGTTAATAGTTTGCCCGCTAGATGGCTTTAAACATCTATGAGAATGTATATGGAAGACTATGTGCTATATGAAAATAAAATCCTGGAAGAGTGTTGGTATAATGTAATTCCGTACCCTATAATATCACTGCACACGTGACACTACAATAAATGTTCAAGAATGCAGCTTGAATGCTTTCATGTAACGTACACATATCAGGGACTGGTATGTCTTACACGATGGTTTTGACGTGTTCTCAGAGTTAATACTTGAGTAGGTTCAGGTCGGAAGAGCATGGTGACCAGACAAACTGGACAGAACTTTCAATCCGGTTGTTGGGAATTTCTCATCGAGGACTACACTCCTAGGGAGAAATGGGCAGGATCCCCATCGTGAGTGTACCATATGGTCCTCCTCATCTCTAACGGTATATTCTACAGCAACTTAGGGAGATCTTTATGAAGAAATTGACTATTTAACTGCACACCTTTCCTCCGTTAATAACTACCGGAAATACGAATTGATAATGTCATCACAAATAAACAATGCTTCATCCGTAAATAGGTCTATTAACGCTAAACCTGGATCTACACACTGCTACCGGAACCATGTGCAGAATCACGCCAGTGATTTTATGAATAATACCTTCAGAGTCATCTAGCAGACAAACTATCCACTTTTGACAAATGTTTTATTTATATGATCCAGACAAACACATCTCGCAATAGTTCAGTAACAGAAGGACTGTGTTTCATGAAAGCTTGCGTTGCTTGCATCGCGTGCGATATGAATAAATAGCCAATGGAAACAAGGTTTTTGCGTGTTTCATTGTAAGGAAAGTGTAACACGTGTTTCAATTAGCTATTCACCAAAATCGCACGCAAACAAAGCAACGCAAGCTTCCAAGGAAAGGAGCCCTAATACTGTAAATCGTCCAAAACATTAGGGCGGCTACACAAGCGCGCGATTGCTGTGTGTGTTGGGTGCGTTAAACGATTTTCTTAGGCACTGCTCTTTCTGTACGCGATCACCAACTACGTTGCATGAGATCGACATTTTTACTGACTGCAAACCATAAATGATATTAATAACTATGATTTATACAGTGGCCGACGATAATAATATGATAAATGATCAATGATTAATATGGTACCAACTTTTTGTCCATACAGTGTATACTATATGCAATGGCTAATAGTATCAATACGATAAATAATAATTAAACTGTTAGCAAGTTTTCCAGCATTTGGTGTACATATTGGCTTCAGCGTCTTATAGTTAGAGTGTTTTATGACTTAACGCAACAATTACCTCTATTTTAATATGATAATTACAATCTTCAAGTAAGTGCCCATTACTTTATGAAGAGCCTATAGTGATTACCCATTGGAATTTATATTGATTGGATTATATTAGATTAGAATGAATTCGATAAGAAATGGTAAAGTAATGCTGGAAAACATGAATTAGCATGCTGGAAAACCTTAATCAAAATGACCGGCAACAAGACTCGAATCTGCACGCCTTCCAAAGTTTTGTCCGAAGTCGAGAACGCAACTGTTTGAATCTCACAGGTTTTGAATAGTCTGCTTGGAGAGACAAAAACAGCTAAAATCTAGAGAATCTTGCACCTCTTCACTTCCTCCTTGTGATATTTAAAGAAAAGAGAAAAAGAGCCAGCTGTATTCTTCTCTTTCCCTGCAATCAAAAAATTACGTAATTAATTAAAAATGTAGTAGAAGATTTACAAATCTACGAGGAAAACCACCATCTGTGGACATTAACTTGATGTTTCTGACAGTTTCGCACAACTAATACTTCACTTCTGACATTTGAAGCGCTAGTATGTTGTCACCTTTGGTCTGTTCTTTCACAGAGCCTGGAACTTAACCGCTTTTATCCGCTATGAGACTAGAGAATATTTGAGTGCCGGAAGTTTGTCATCTCAAAGGTGGAGGAAAGAGATGTCATTAGAGACACATGCTAATTGCTGCTACGTAATAGACCCCGCCATATGTTGATGTTTTCACACTTGATAGTAGCCTTCTTTGTTTTTTGCAGTATTCATCAGCATAGAAAGATATGAAGAAACGAATACGCTAAAACCTTGTGCTTCGAATAAGATTCTATAAGGCGACGCAGCGTGGCCGGAAACTGGAAAAAAGCGGTCAAAAATCGATTTTGTCAACGTCGCCGCCTATAAAATCAGTATTTATATTTGATTATATGTATCTCTCCTGCTTCCAAACCCGAAGTTTCTGGGCATAGGAATACTTTCGCTGTCCAGAAAATTCATGGAAACATGAACAAATAAAAGTGCCAAAAAATCAGTCAAAAATGAACCAAACAATATGATATGTTTAAACCACTTGTATCGTTTCTGAGGTCGATGAAAGTTGTTGGATAGTACATTGGACTCACTTATTGTGCGTTTAGTGAAGAGTTTTATTTGTTATCCATTGTCATTTTATTTATAGGATAGATTTGATAGTGTTATCGAAAAGTTACGTATACGCTGATGTTAGTAGCTCTGCAGTCTAAGCTTATCCTTGCTTATCTGCAAAATAGGTTGCATTGAGTTGACCATGAGTAGTACAAAAGTTGAGTATTGGAAGTAGCCGCATCTAAGTGAAGCTGGAGGACTCAGCCCTATCTAACTACAAATGCGTGATGAGTAATTTTGTAATCTGAACCTGAGAAAGGGCAAAGGCATATTCTCTTGTACTTAATTTATATTTCGATTGGTCTTGTACGATTGGTATTTCATGCCTTTTTCCCTGCATATGATATTATTTTCTTGGAAAAGCCTTAATCGACACAACCATTCGGGTGGATGTCTGAAGAAGCCAAAGAGGCGAGAAATAAGGATTTTAAGCACTCGAGGCTGCACAATAGTCGCAAGTGTTCCGTCGTTTCAACTAACGAGGATGATTCACAACCTTCTGATATCTTCAGAGCCGTTTATTACTGGGTATGCGACCTCAATGGACTGCTTCTCCTGAACTTGAACTGGTCGAAGATGTGAAACAAATGTTGTCTCTACCACGTGGAATTATTGATGATCATGACGTAAATGACGATTCAATGGATTTGGATTAATCATTACAAAGGATTTGATAACACTAAGGTAAGAAGTATCACCTTAGGTACTTACAATTTTTCTTTTATCGGCATTTATAGCTGCATATCCTTTACTTGTTAGGTTACGTTAATATTGGTCATCTGACTACTTTGTTGGTTTTCATTCATTATGTAAGTAGTACGCATCGCTTTTATCATGATCATAACATGATTATTTTCCCCTTTTACTGATACTACATTGGTTGAGGAGGTTAATTTTGTATCCTAAGGCCAAACACACACTTATTTTACACCTTTTTTTATTAGCTGCACATGCAATTAAGTGGAGAGTACATTGAACCCGTAACAGCTTCTTGGATGCACATAAACACCTGTCATCACTTTGTACTGGCTAAATGTCCAATTCACATCAGGCGTCAACATGTTATTTTTTTTCAATTTACAAACTGTATGTCTGATTCACGACGGTGGAATTCAAGATGGCGGCTTTTATTGTTCTGTGTCCTCCCCAATTTCTCCTCACCTCATTTAATCCCCTACACTGTTCCTTTGGCTATGTTTTGCAATATATGACATTTATACGAGGGTTTCCACACTTTTGGACCACCCTGTGTATATAACTGCACGTATTGCAGCTGGGGTTCATCGTATCACTTTCGCTGTAGTTGCATTCGATTTAGAAATGACAATTACGTATAGAACGATAGACAGCAGTCCGTCAACTTCCATTGTTTCTGAATAAACGATTTTTGTCCGCTTTTTTCCCAGTTTCCGACCACTGTGCGACGTACAAATGGTTTTGATTTGCTTGTGAACTCATGTTGAATATTCATATCGGAAAATACTATGCTTCGAAAATGGAGACAGTGAGGTTTGATACGAGATATCAGATGTATATTTGCTAGTTAGAATGAATATCTAAAATATCCATATATATATATATATATATAATATACACCGTATATATATCAATATGTATAAAAATAAGAATATATCTTTTTCTAAATATGAATAATGCTACATACGAGTGTATAACCAATACCGCTTACTTAATTGGCCAAGATTTTAAATCGTGAAACAATGACATTTGTGTAATTTATATGTTCAACAATGTGATTCGAACAGCTGTAAGCAGAAATTACTGCTACATCGCTATTTTGCGAGTAATTACCGCTTCAGAGATGTAATGAAAATGTACAAAACGCGCTTCTCAATGTGTTTAAACCGGTTTAAGCCAAATATACCCTAATATCTTGTTCCTCAGGTGTAGCAATGGATAATTCAAGTGTGCCGGCATGTCTTTTAAGTCTCGATTATGAAGAAACTACCCGCAATATCGCTATTATATGAGCACTTAGCTCTACAGAGACGAAATTAAGTGTAAAAAAATGTACTCAGTGTGTACAGCGCTATTTGAATTCCTAATATTTACTGATTACGGATATATATTGCTTCGGAGCGGCATGCAAAAGGTATGTGAGACGGTTTCCGACCCCATTTTCAAGTATAATCTACCTTAATATTGAGTTCCTGGTGACAATTTAGTGTCCCAGAGGTAAAATGAATCTCTAATGGAAGTGGCAGCACGTGCCGTAAGATCCATTTATGCGGAAAAAAAACTGTCCTAATATGTTTTGTGTGGATAATTCAAGGGAAAAGAACCAATTGAGATATAATCTAGTACTACTAATTGGAATAATTCCTTATATTTACCAGGAAAGAGTCCATATATAAGATTACGAAGAGTAAGAAATGTATTCTTTTAACACCATTTACACAATGGAAAACCTACTATAACTAGAAATAAGACTTGGAATTTTAATTTTCTGAATAATTAGCGCTCCAGAGACGTGATTATTGTACACAAGAAGCGTACTCTTTGTGTTCAGAGCCGGTTTAGGTGCTAATATTGGATTTGTTTCAATATGTACCCTCACAGAAGTGTAAATAAGACATACTAATAGTGGACTACATGGCTTTCGACCAATAATTGAGTAGAAGAACGAGATGGTATCTCGCAACAGAGTAGAAAATATGGATATTTTAGAGTCTCAGATGTGCTAAAGAAGAAAGAACGCTAATGAAACACAAAATGGACTGATTCGGCATGAAAAAAGGGATGTATATCTTTATATTTAGCAGGAAATGGACAAGTCTGCTTGCACAATCGGTTATTTAATGGGGAAGAAAGGTTTTTAGATCAAAGTTGTGAGTATTTTACTGTTTATTACCAGAAAGTGAACTCCTTGGAACCACATGGTGTCGATATTTAAGAAAAGTAACATTTTAGTACTTGCAACACGTATTTGAAGGAAAAAAGGACTGATCCTGTAGATCAAACTGCTTCGAAAGACATGAAGGATAATACATAGGCCGAAAACTGTCATTTGAATGATCTTCAACATGATGTTAAAGTAAAACTAATATTTCAGTTCTAATTTCGTGAATATGGACCGAATTTCTGTATATATAGGTTTAGTTAGAAAGACTACTTGAATAATTAGACAACCGGCATTGAAGTACGCAGAACATATATTTGAAGTAACAATTAGTACTTTTCATGAAATCGGCATTACTTAGGACTGATTTTATAGTGAAAAACCTACTTGAAAGCAGATGTAGGCGTAATATAAGGAGAAAGTGACAAAATGTAGTCTATAGAAACGCTTGTTGCCGTATTCAAGTATTTTGCACCCCGTAATTACAGTGTAGATCTCGTTTATACGATATGGATTGACAAATCATTACTGCTTTACCTTCCCCGAGGCACTCTAGGTGAAATATTCTTTGCTAAAATGCTTTTTATTTGTTCAATTAATGAATTAAACTACCTAAAACTCGGTTTTATAGTATTTGTGTACTATATGTACTTGTTCGAAAGGAAAGAGAGTTGCTACCGACTTATTGCTTTTGTTCAAAGACAGCATGGTTTATACTTACTTGCGTGATTTTAATGATAGAATCCTTGACACTATCATTAAGCGATGTTCCGTAACATTACGGAAGACTGGCTGAGAATGCTTTTCGGATGTTAATACGACCCTGCCCGCATATGCCGGTTGCTGTAGATTCCTCTTGAGAAAAGGGGACACATGCACACATACAGTGACAAACTACCACTACGCACCGGAAGTGGATGCTTCTTCACAGCTTGCCATAATATGTTGATTTTGGAAACAGGAAGAGTAGGAGAGAAGCGGAGGGATCAAAAGAGACTTAAAAATGGCACTCATCCTCGGCCAGCATAAGTAGCTTCAACAGTAGACAATGATGAAACTACAAGTGTTGCTTGCATACGGTCGATATTGTTTCCATCTTGAAATAATTTCATAAAATATTACATCTAGGAATAGTGCAGTAATTCAACAACTACAACAAGGGTTGGCAAATCGAGTAAACCTTATTGAGGAATAATATCACCTCCTCGAGGTTTGAAGTGTTGTTAACCAGAAATAAATGAATGATTCAGATTTGTGTGGTATACACCTAGATATCTTGTTGTCTGTTATGGTCATATATACACCATTTTTAGAGACTTTCTCCAAAGCCCAACTTAGTTACGGGTAATGCCAGATTACGGAATATAATCAGCACAAGAGGTAGTAGACTTTATCTAACGTATTCAAACACACACTTGGTTGCCGGTAATGATACGTTGCATACTGCATACGATACAGATTACAAAGGAAGTGTTGAACTGCATCTACCGTATTCAAAAACGAAATTGCCGACTGATAATATCTGGTGAGATATCAAATGCAAAAGGAGTTTTGGAGTCGACCATCAGCGTTGTTATATACTGCCTATAATACAGCCGTGCCGTGTTGGTTTGCATAACAAGTAGGCTCCAAAAATAAATTAGCACTTCCTTTAAACAAAATTCCTCTTTCAGAAGATCACAATCACTGCCACACTAAGAAATGACGTCATTTGAATTTAAAATAATATGATTGGCTGAGGAGACCAATAAATTGCGGAGAGAACTGAATTGTGACTTAGTCTTTTGCAGTTGAATCACGAACCAAAGGTTAATGGCTATTTGTGACTATATTTTGCAGAGGTATCCTTCGACTTTGTGTTGGCAACGTTTGAGGAATTGACACCATGTTTCAGTATAATTTGTGAACAGTGCTTTCACGATATTCCTTTTAACCTTGACGATGAGTGAGTAGACTTAAGCAGCGAAATGATTGTACTATGTATGCTGGACGTATTAACAAACCCTTTGTTATCGACCAAATATACAGGATATTTGCTGAGTCCCACTCTGATTCTAATGTTGTGCTACATAAATGTCTAACTACATGCAAGGTGAGTCAAAATGATGTTCCCGATTTCAATGATATTGCTTTGCTTATAAAAATGTAATCAGAGACTACACACACTGATTGATCAACTCAAAATGTTTTTTCTTACATATTATAAATGTTCAATATGCGATAAACGAGTTACACGACACACATCTAGTCTATAATCAAGTTCCTGCCAATCTCTTCTTAGCATGTCAGAGTCGATATCCGCCAAAGGTGCAGTGATGCGTGCACGCAATTCAAGCACAGTTGTTCAAGTGGCGGCACAAATACGCTATCTTTGATGAAATCCCAGAGGAAGAAATCGTATGGTGGGAGATCTGGGTATCTTGGTCCCCATTTCATGAATTCTTGATCTCCCACCACCGAACGACCAATCCACTGTTTAGGAAATTGCTCAATCAGGTTTTCACAAACGTAACAATGAAAATGTGCAAGATCAACATTTTGTTGTAAGATGAAATCAACACCGTCTTCTCAAGCTGTGACAATAACCATTGTTGTAGCATGTACTGGTATCTAGCCCCCTTGACGGTATCTTCTACAAAGAAAAATATCCATAAATTTTGCGGTTGGAAATGAAACAAAAACTTTCAATTTTGGGCAGTCACATTCATGTTGGACTAAAGCATGTGGCTTCTCAGTGCCGAAACCCGTACCTTATATCTGATTACTTGACCTGAAATGTGGAATATTGATTCGGCGCTGAAACGTAACTTATCTGTGAATCTATTGTCCCCCATGTACTCTTGCAACCTCTAAAAAAATGCCCTTACACCAAACTTATTAGGTTTTAGAGCTTGCAACAGACGCAGGCGATAAAGGCTCATGACGATACGTTTCCGCAACACTCAATAGACATTTCTCTCTGCCTTACCTTGTTCTCGGCTTCGACATTCTGTTGATTTTTTAGGACTCCTTGTAGGTAGCGCGCACACGCTCCACAGCGTCTTGCCCTAGTGAAGGCCAACCGGACGATTTTCCCTTACAAAGGAAACCAGTTTCTTCAAATTGCGCGTACCATTTTCTAACTCACTTACCAGAAGGTGCGTCAACCCCAAATTGTCCAAGAAAAAGCCGTTGAATATGCAGAACAGACTTAGCCACGTGAAATTTAAACACAGTACGTTTTCTGCTGTCCTGCAGAAGCCATATTGATTACCTCGACTATACTGCCTTCTACGTGGACTTCTACGTAACTACGACTCTGCAATAGAAAAGAAAAAAATGAGATTATATGATAGAAAAAAATATTGGAAATAAAAGCTCATTACTATTCAAATGAGCTAAATCGGGAACATCATTTCGACTCAGCCGATATAAGAAGATTGAAAAGAGACTCTGAATCTAGAGAACGAATACGCTTAGTCTTGTGGAAGAAATATACACTACATGCATGGACTTAGAGTAGCGAAGATCTTCACTCGTAAGTTTTAATATACATTGAGACTTTAAGCTATAAAAAAACTGATTTGCGGTAAGAATAAATTTTATTGTGCATAAAATTAGGTATATATATATACATATTAGAACATTGTAATTACAGAGTTGATACAAACTATTGAACTTTGTTGTTTTCCAGTCAAGTGATACATACAGGCTTGTAATAAAAAGTTAACTGGTGTCGTGATTGGAGACAAGTAAAACAAAACCAGCAATACATAAACATAAATCATACCAAATATTTTAATTGTACAATGCAAAAATGTTATAATAAAAAGTAAACAAGTATTCTGATTTGCAATTTATTTCAAAGACTTTTAACGACTCTAACTTGCAAGTCATTATTTAAAGTAACTACTAAATACACTTAGACAAACAATGAAATGAAAAGATGTAACTCGCAACATTCACAAAGGTTTTTTAAACGTTCAGCATGCGATCAAATAAAAATTACAAAAGTTTTACTGTCACAAAGTTTTATTTTAGTTTCACTAAAACGTTTTAACGCACAAACAGTTTAAATTTGTTTCCCAAAAGTTTTGTTTTTGTTCTACAAAAAATATTTAAGTTTCACTAAAAAGTTTCTTTTTTTACTTTGACAAAAAAGAGTTTGTTTTTCTTTTACAAAAAGGTTTTTACCTTTACAGAAAAGATTTCAGATGTTTTGTTTAGTTTCATCATTGTTAGTTGAATGTTTAGTTTTCCATCGTTTCATGGTGGAAAAAGTATTGTTCCATCAGTTTAGTTGTCACTTTCACAAAAAGTTTTCGTAACATAAAAATCTTTAGTTTTCGTTTTACAAAACTTTTTGCCTTTACAACAAAAAGAGTTTCATATTTAAAAATGTTTGATTCACTACTTTTCATTTTCTTCTAATGTAATTAGTTGCTAAAATACCCATACGGGGATAAAATACCCATTTAAAGAGTCCATTCCTTACCAAAATGTGCCATATAAATAAGCATAGTCGATGAAGATATGAGCTTATGAAGGCTGCTATTCCTACATTGCTAAAGACATGAGGTGAATTTTCATTTACAAAATCCTTAAACGGTCCTTGTCATTTGTTGTTTGAAATATGAGGCAAGAGTTGAATTTCCAAATGATGCGAGCGTAAAATTTCCAGGAAACTTTTTTGTTATAACAACCCGATTTCGTGAAAGGTCGGTTCCCTGCTCCATTGTCCGAATAAGGAATTTAAAACTATTTTTTGAAATATGTCTCATTCCATGATTATGTTGGAACTTATCTTCGTTAACTTTCATGGTGTTCATAATAATGAATATATTTTTGCTTTTTCTCTTCCGTGGTACAGTTTTCACGAAACTCGCTAGCTTCCTGTTTTATTTACAGGAAACTACCGACATACAATTTGAAGAGTCCTTCAGTCATCTGTATTTCCCAGATTCCATACGTTTTTTAAAAAAATCCTTGCTCAACGTCAAATTTTTTTCAGGAGTACAAAATACTAGTATGTTTCCACCTTCTTCTTCACTAAGTGTAAAGTTGTCACTACTCAATCCCTCCATTCAAGACGTGCACTAACCAAAAACTAGACATTTATGTGCATTATATGACAAAACGGGTATACTAAGATTTTTAGGAGGAAGTACTTTGCAGTGAATCAATCCTTGCACAGTAACTCGTTTCGCCATGCTTTTCCCTTTATGAAATTTAATTTCACATGTTAGCATTGAGTTCCTGTTTATCACCGCAGAGTAAAGGGAGGTTACGTAGAGGTAAGCTAAATACTCGTCTTCACTACATCCATATAAGTCACGAAAGCATTAAGTGCGTTCTCCTTTAAATGCGTCTTTAGGACTAAGAGATCTTGCATTTCCAAGCACTCACTTGTTATAAAGCATTGAATTTCAGAAGTTTGAACCAGTTTTTTCCACTCACATTTCTAGATGGACGATACCTTATTTTTGCAACAATTTTCCAGAAATCCCTCTCTCGCTACTGTTGCCTTATACCGATCCTGCAACGTATGGCCCTCGTCATCAATTCGAAGGTGTCGAAGTTGGCTGATACAAGTATGTCCATGCCAGGAACAGCCATAAAATTCGTAAGTAGTACGAATTTTCTTATCATATTTATCCAGTTTAAGCTGCTTAAATTGAAATTTTCCTCCATTTTCTTCAGTTCCCAATGTAATGTTAATCTTATATTCCTTATATTTCAACCAATGTTTTGCCGTTTTATATTCTTGGAAACCTAAAGCAGGGCTTGTATTATCCATACTTGTTTTAACCCCATCCGCTATGTTAATGTCGCCATTGCTCTCCTCCATACAAGGACCATCTCTATCCAATTGCATAGGAATATCCTCACTAGACCAATTATCCAAGCCGAAAAAATGACTGCATCTTTTGCGATCACTCAGTCAGTTTCGGTAAATAACTCGCAAAAATAAATCCACGCAAGTTCCTTAATTTCCATAGTTCCCAAAAATCCGTAATGTTCAAGATGATAGTGTCCTGGGCAGTTACACACTTTCGTATCAAAGCTTGTTCATTGTCCCAGAAAATTAAAGTAGGGGAGCAACTTCCTGGAATCACGTTCCGTCGGGTGAAAGCCTAACAGTTTATAATAGCACAATGGTTACAACATTCCAGTTCACAATCATAACCTTGAAACTCCTGGGCAGCAAGCAAGGCATCCATCGAATTTTCCATGTCTTAAAATCAACTGACTGTTATCAAGAACAGTAGACAGATGGCAAAACTGTATTGTTTATACACAAAGTCGAATTGCACAGGAAGGAACACTAGCAGGATCGAACGCAATGCAAAGCAACAGCAACATCACTGAAGATTCTTACAACCACAAACGCATACAGACCTTTGGACTTCAAGATTCAAGTACAAACATAAGTATTAAAGCAACGACTGTTAGATATATAATATGAGCATGGACGGGAACGAAAACAATCATACAACCTTACCAAGAGGTGAGGTGTGAAACAAGAGGGGTAATTTAAACATGCACAGAACATATGCTTAATAACTTCCTCTTTAATTAACAATCCCATCGTTATCCAAACAATATCCTTACACAGAGAATGTCTCATCATTAAAACTTACACGGCAGACAACTAACTGAATTTTCACGACAAGTTTTTGCTTATCCCCCGTCAAACTTCTATATCCCAGCTCCCGTGAAATCACATTCACTTTTTCTCTGTTCAACTATGTTAATAACCTCTTACCTCGAACGATATAACGCTGGAAAAGTCTGCTTATGTCTTGAGAGATCTGCTTGCGTTTGCCTTTGCGAGAATTTTCAGTGTTGTTGCTGTTGTTTCGCATTGTTTTCGAACTTGCTTGTGTTCCATCCTGAGGAATTTGACTTTGTTTATAATTAGTACAATTTTGCCATCTGTCTATTGTTCTTGTTAGCGGTCAATTGACTGGAATATTCAATTGCTGCTTTGCTTGCTGGTCAGGAGCTTCAAGGTTATGACGAACTAGATCCTGTAGTTGAGTGTTGGAACCACTTGTGCTATTGCAAAATGTTATGCTTTCACCCGACGAAACGTGATTCCAGTATCTTGTTTCACTACTTAATTTACTATTATTAGAAGAATGAAGAAACTGTGTTACAAAAGTATGTAACTGCCTAGGACATTATCGATCATGGACATTACAGATTTTTCGAGAGTGGAGAAAGTAGGGAACTGGCGTGGAATTATTATTGCGAGTTATTTACCGTACCTGACGGAGTGGTTCCATAAAATGCAGTCAATGTTTTCGGCTTGGATAATTGGTGTAGTGACGATACTGCTATGCAAGTGGGTAGTGAAGGTTCTAGTATAGAGAAGAGCAGTAGCGAAGTTAACATAGTGGATTGTAATAAAACTTGTATGGATACCGACATTGAACTAGTATGGATACCGACAGGAAATGGATACCGACATTGATACAGAGGTGGATTCTGGTGAAGGTGGGATGCTTCATATTTGTGTTGAGCAATGGATGAAGGACAATAACATGCCTATGATGTATAATGCAGGAAAAAAATGAAATTGAAATTATCAGTGAATGTGAAAAGAACTATCCAAACTTTGGTTTTCAAGGGCGTCAAATCACCATTTATTCAATAGTAAAGTCAATTTCCAACCTACAGGAATATGTAAAGAGTTTGTTTAAATATGCTGTGAAACGTTTACTTAAAGATGTCGATCCCGATTCCAATGTAGTTTTTCACAATTGAGAACTCAAATAGTAAAGAAAATAAGCTAATTTACATATCGTGGCAATTTCTTGCACATGTTAATGTAGATTATATTCTTCGTAGTATTGAAAATGTTCTCAATTCGAATGAGATATTTTTGTTAGGTGAAAATGTTATAATAAAGGTTGACAGTTTCGATCCTATTCGTGGTCAGGGACGAAATGGTAATGAGAAATACTTGGCTTTGGAAAAAAATACATCCAATACACATTATTTCGGTAGAACATGTTCCTAATTGTCTCGCAACTGGTATTGAAAATACTACGAGCCGAGAAGCAGTTTGAGAATGAACGATATATGAAACACATCCAAAGAAGTGGGCTTGTGCTGCAGTAGAATATTTTTATTTTGCGAAAGTAGATATATTGAGTAAAAAGGTAGAAATATTGAAGATGTAGATCAGTTTCAATAACGTTATGTTGGCGAGTATCAGATTATTGTATATGTGCGTGATTCGGAGAGTCGTATGTATACGATACTCTATTCGAGACCATAAGCGGCCAAGAAATAGTTTCTAAGATATGAAGTCAGTCATTATGTAATTGAAACTGTCACTGCATTTTTAGGTCATAGTGATTATTGTTATCATTGTCTTACATCTTATCAGGAACGTCGGTTCCACAAATGTAAATATTTATGTAATCATTGTGAGGTGTAATATGATACTGTTGTAAGTAGAAATGACAGGTTTGAAATGTCGGTATTGTCATCTTTCATTTCCCATTTAGACCTGTTATGATCAACATAAATTCAAAGCCAATGGCAAACCTATGTGCAACTTTGCCCACAGTATGAGGTGTAAGTCGATAGGTGTAGCCGAAAAGCAAAAGATGTGTGTGGTGAACATTATTGTAAACTGTGTGGCATTCATGTCGATGAATCACATACCTATTTTGTGAAACAAAGCAAACCAAAACTAATTGAAAATTTCTTGTGCATTATCTTTGATGTATTAACAATGTGACTAGATGTGGATGAAAATGGTGAACGTGAACATGTGCTAACTTAATTTGTGCATCTCCGCGGTGCCATCAGTGTAAGGATATGCATCAAAATTATAGTTGCAGTGTTTGGGGTAATGCAGGTCAGAGGGACTGTATTTTATAAGATGGAAGCATTTGTAAATCATGTACTAGAGCAGGGTCCTTACTTTCAAGAGGTAGTAGGGCTTTCACACAACGGGTCCCGGTTTGATACAATACTACTAGTGCGATATGTCATGGAAATACTAAATTTGACACCTCACATTATTGTACCTGCATAAAAGATTATTCAGTTAAGTGTTAATTTTCCGTGATACATACTTGTTCATGGGAATAAAATTATCCAAATTACCATCAACGACAGGATTGCAAGAAAACCTTAAGAAAGGGGGAATTCCGTACCTCTTTAAGACTCCTAAAATCATAATTATATTGGGATTTGGCCTAACATTGAGTATTTAGATATTAACTCAGCTTTCATAATGAAGGGAATGCAGTTCTTGCCTGGCACAAAGACTGTGTTAAAGTAAAAAACATTTGATTTCCAAGAAAAAAATTGGAGTATTGTAAGAACGGCGTCGGCACAGGCTTTGATTCGCTTTTCGAACCTTATTGAAGACAAACATATGGGATACAATGTTTCCTACAAAGAAGCAGTATCGCCTCGTATGCAAAAAAGTATTTCCGTTCACGTTAACTTAACGAAAATATGCCATTCCAGTCATCCCTCGTTTAGGTTTCCAGCATCGCCACCAACAAAGTAAAACGGCAAAAAAATGTTGAAATATATGGAATATAAGAATAAAATTTCAATGACAACTGCAGAAAATGGATGTGAATTTTAATTTAATTGGCTTAAACTGGATGGATATGACAAGAAAAGTCGTACTGCTTAGGAATTTATGGCTGTTACTTGTATATATATATATATATATATATA
>JAGDQP010041501.1:4855-16884 GCA_022664845.1 Lepisma saccharinum | reverse complement strand
GTTGGATTTCAAAAACGGTGGTGCAATGGTGGCTGGTAGTGCCTCTATTGAAATGCTAGGACGTCTTTTCACGGATATTACAACAATTGATCGTATTCTTCCCAATAAAGTTTGTGTTCGAGTCAAGTGGAGTCGTAGTAAAGATGCATTCTGTCTTATAGCAGCACAAGATTTTAATTATAAGGTTCACTTAGTGAAAGTCATACTGTATGCTCGTCTCATAGAAATCTCTGCTCATGTTGCGCTTTGGCTAAATCGTTTTGTTCTTCAAGATACTGTCAAATTTCCAGTGAAACACGTGTACATACCATATCTGAAAATGTCTCTACGTTCAATCTCGATCATTTATTTTTAAGTAAGTAAAGGCCTTGCTATCGGGTTTGTTTCAAATACTGCATTCAATGGTCGGTATGATCTTAATCCCTTCCGTTTCCAGAACTATAATGTTAACAAGCTGCAAGTCCAGATTGGATCTAATTTTCATCCTCCCAGTCCACTTACACCTAACTTTGCTAATAATATGTATATTCCAAGTTATCATACTTTGTTTTCTGGTACTGGTATATTTCATCAAAATGCCGGTCACACCATTACACGGGAAGATTATACAAATGGCTATAAGCTATATGCATTTATTTTGTCACCTACCAACACATTGGACGACTCTACTTGGGATGTCGTCAAGGATTCCCCTGTTAATATTAAAATAGAGTTCAGTGAGCGTCTTCCACAATCCATTACTTGTGTGCTCTATGCACAATTTGATTCCCTGATCCAAATCGACAAAGACCGTAATATATATACGGGTAATAGTATCTAAATAATTTTACAATACTTACATTAAATTATGAATGGTTAATTGGCACTCTATCTCGGTAAGTGTAAGTTCCTGTTTGCATCATTAAAACAACGGCAGCATAAGGACAGTTATCCACTTTTCGGCGTTTGAGCAAACTGGTGACGATGACTTTATTGTCAAGAAATTGGCCATTGTGAAAACCGTTGCGAATACAGTACAAAGCTGGATGTTCAAGGCACTTTTGATATTTCCCAACTACTATTAACACTCCACAGTTTGATAACGAATATCTCGCTATGCACATTTTTGGAGTCGACTGGTCCGATGATGATGTGGCATACAATGATATTGAGCGCATACTTATCAACTATACAAAGCATATTCCTGTACTCTATACCCATGGACACCGGCGACAACAATTCCTGCAACTTATGCTGGGACTAAATATAATGAATGTCGAAGATTTACATTGTCCAAAATCATCCAAGTTACTGTTTCCTGAAAGTCATCGTGCACATCGGCATTATCAGTTTCATACATTTCGGTGTGCATTATATGAAGCATTGTGTTACAGAAAGTACTTAACAGACCATGATCTATCACAGTACGTAATTTCTGAACCTAAAAGTGTATATAACCCCACACCCATTATCCCAAGTCCCAGTGTACTTCATGAAGATGAAGAAGAAGACTGTCATTCCGTGTGACTATTTGGACTGATGAGATATATTAGGTACAGTGTTACATGTCTGTTTCAGTGCGAGCATATTAACTGGGATTTACTCCTTGAATCATCTACCTGCAATAGTGAAAGCACCAGTCGCTCTAATTGTTAATTTGAGTCCGTCTTATGAGCAAGGCAAACACTGGACGTGCATTAAGATTAATAAAAATGAACGTGCCTTCTATTTTGATAGTCTTGCACAAAAGCCGCCAAAACCCATTGTACACTACACTTTCTTCGTCGCAATTCTAGTATATATCATGTGAATAACGTATAATATCAAGCTGATTATTCCGTTTTGTGTGGCTTATTCTGCCTAGTGTATATTTATTATAAAGTTCGTAATATTAATATTTTAAAAATATTAAAAAAAAAACTTACACCTGGACCATGTCAAAAAGATCCTGAAAAGAAAACAATATTGTAAATATTTTTGTTATACTATGTAACGTTTTGTAGTAGAGTAATTATTATGTTATAAAAAACTTTTACCTCCTATTTGTTTGGGTTTCATTTCACGAAATATAAAACGAACACATCCTGTGTAGTATACATTTATTTTTATATCATGTTACAATTTCATTGTGGATATACTATCCAACACTTTTAATGTTTGTACTTTGATCCAACATTGTAACTGTATGCAATTACGCAAGGCACATGCATACTCTTGCACTGGTTGATAATAGGTACACTTTGCTATATCTACTTTAACATCAAGTGTACGTAAGGCAGGACATGCTTGATCTTCAAGATTCACAAGATTTGCCAATTGAAAGACTTTACGCAACACACCATCTTTTCATGAGCTTTACAGTAAAAGATGACTCCCATTTCAGATAGTTGCGTCACAATATGACGGATATGGGATACTGTATATCCATTCGACGTATTCCACTCTGAGCCATGCAAATTATAAGTTAACAATGCGACTTGTCGTTGATATTCAAATGCTAGATTAGAACGTTCACAACGTAATTTCCTAAGACAATGGAACAATAACGTGGCATCACATGCAACTAGTCAACATTCACTAATAATGTATTCATTGTCGGAAATCTTGAAACCTTGAACATCAATAATGTACTGCCTCGCATATAATAACCGTGAACCACTATTGTTCTGTTGTTCCAGAATTAAAGGTATAAATAAAACAATACAATCAGCGTCTTTTACAAAATGACGACACACGTTAAACAAAATGGTTTTTGAAATATGAAGATGACCCTGGTCTACAAAACGTTCATAATAGTCTTATAAAAGTTCTGGATCGTTCGTACTATTTTCAACATGTTGTGCAATCACAGTACCCGTATTCCAAACGTACATGTAATTATGAACTTTACCCAAATTATACTCTGAACACAAAATAGGATTGTATTGTAAATAAGTACCGTACTTACTTTTCTCAATATGCACTTTATCACCACATAATCACCGTTACAGCTCGTACACTGAGTCATAATTACTACAGAGTTCCACTATATATGATAATAATGATTACACATTGTTATCGTCCACTACAGTTTAACTTCACGAACACTGTCTCTTATTTAGGTCGGTGGGCTGCACGATCTTTGTCCGCAAACATATCCTGCACTTTCCACAATTCGGTTTTCATCAGACGTTGAATTCCCCAATCAAACTTCTGATTCAGTTTAGATGTGTTCGGATGTTTGTCCAAGTAGATCTTAAACAGGGCTTTAATAGTCTTGGGATCACGTAATGCGTGCCGAGTTCGAGCCTCAAACTCGGGATAGACCAGTTCAGGAAACACGTCAGGCTGCATATATCTTGTTAAATGTCCGTAACATTCGTGCTCCTGCCAATGAGGGCTGTTCCTCCAGCATCCCAAACAAAGCAGGCTTTCAGAAGTTTCGCAAGCGTCAATGGCAGACCATATACATGCCTCGTCCGCCCAGCGCGGTGTACACTTACACACCGGTGGGATTGTAGGTTGTTTTTCTGTAATGCATACACAACAGGCGTTGATGTTTCCATGGTTGGTCAGTAACTATGTTTCGTAAAGTCAAGTCTCCTCCTTGTAAGGTAACAAGCACTAAGTATGTCCGCCAATATCATGCCACCGACGCAGTACGCATCTGCGCAACTCATACATAAAGTAGGTGGGGTAGTCCAAGTTTCGTTTGTGTGCGTATAGTTAGTTCATTACTATGCATACATTGTCCTCTACGTTATTACTTGCACCACAAGGGGATCGTTATCTCTGTATCTGAACTGCGTCTTATTTGCATAAAATACCGACAAGTACCTCTAAGGACTACTAATGGCTTACCAAAAATTCAATCTCAGAATTCCATTTACTGTTGAAATCAAATTTGGAATAACATTAATAATCTGATATTGTCATGGGAACTAAAATCATTATGGTATATTATAATACATCGTTATTAGTCAACTCGTATTAAATTGTATAAAATAGGTTTTCAATGTAGTCCCATATGTCCTACTTGCGGAGCTGAGGGAGAGATTGAACATATTTTACAATTTTGTCCACATACTTAAAATAATTGGAATTGTTATAGTACTCTCCTGTCACACATATTACGAACGGGCCCACATATTATTACAGCTCATTCTTCTGTTATTTCCTAATTTTAGTTATTTTCCATCAAAAAACATAATGCTGTAATATGGTTAACAGCACAAAGTTTTGAACCAAATATCCTAAGAATTAAGAACAAATATCTGTCATAAATTACGGATATGCGCTTTATTTTGAGTTATGCAATATTCCTACTCATTTCCGTCTTAACAATTTTATAATTTTTTGCATGATATAATGATATTGAGGTTCTCATGATATAATTGAACTAATTCGTATATCATTTTTAAGTTATAGTTCAGGTACTAAGCAGTGAGAAATATTATAGGTCAATACTTCTTAAAGTGTATTGTGTGTAGTTATAACTTCTCTGAATAAACAAGTTCTTTTTAAAGTAACTGGTAAAGGCAGTCAACTCTGGAGCGTGAGGTCGTGGATACAAACCCCACCGTCTACTCTAATTTATTTTTTGTTTGTTGAACATTTTTGTAAAGGAGATGATACGAAGTGAATAGCATGTTTAGGAAACGAGTTGCAATATGATGTTCAATCATGCAGAGACTGTGCACACTCGTCATTTATGATGTGTTCGTACTGTAATGAATGCTTTCGCGTCCACCATTTTGTTGTCCTTCCGCATGTCCATTATAGAACACATATTCTCTATCTTTGTTTCTATAGTTCCATGTCTTGCACTATCCTTATATAGGTACACGCATCTTGGGCATGATACCTTTTGTATCCTCGCAGTGTCATTTCATCACTGATTTTTTTTTGTTCAGAAAAAATAAATGATAGTCGACGGTGAGATTTGATTCCACACTCCGGCGTCGACTACCTTTGCCAGTTTTTTTAAAAAAAATCTGTGTCATTATTTTCGTTTTAAGTCAGATACGTTAAGAGTGCTAATACATATTGTTTGTAGCAGCTTACACATTAAATAACTCTTTAGTACAGAATAATAATTCGTATAGTTGTTACATAATTAATTACTTTTTGTATTTATAACACAACTAAATTAAGGTCTGTTTCATCTAAGATTTTCAAAAAAGTTTCTAATAACACTTTCCCATATTTACCACTTGGTTCCTTTAAAAAAGTCTAGATAATCTTCCTCTGATAATACAGTATTACTTAAGAGTACTCAATACTTAAGAGTTAACACACCTTTTTTACAATCAATCATGTAACTGCGTTATGTTTTGTTTTAGGATACCCCTCATAGTACGGCCGAAAGAGAAAGTGATAAGTAAAATAACATATTGGTTTACGGCATATTATGCTTAACATTGTCTGACAGCGTTGCCAAATTTTAACTATGAACATTCCGGTAACTATGTTGCAACGTGTCTTCTTTAATACATTTAACACGTTGCGCACAATTACTTCTTTTGATACCATACATTCGGTTTTTGCAGGAACTATGTCATATACCAGAGTATACCATATACTTTTTACTATATGAGACAAAAAAAAAACACTGTGAATATTACGCTATATTGAATGCCAGTTTGTATTTGGATTCTTCTGTAATACTCTGACGTTACACATTTTAACTTTTGTGTTAATAAAATCTTTATACACTAATTTTGGCATCAAATAAAATTTCTGAGCCATGTCAAGCACATAACGCCATCCATTTATTATTATACTAGTAACTTCAGACCCTTGATGATAATATTTTCAATTTGGTGGGTTGGAGGCTAGTAACGAGTATGTCCAACAGTGTAACCACTGACTCTTAAGTGTTTCATACATAAGAAAACTGTTTGTAATTGCATGTCAGGAATATCACTTTACTCTTAATTGGTATATCAATAAGTTGTAGCCCCCTTGATCATGATGCAAATGAAACACTTCTCTAGATACTCGGAAGAAATATACTTCCCATATAAACCAACTAATTATGCATTGTATTTGTTTTATATAAATTCGCAATCGGGAAATCTTACTGGCGTACCATGGTTTTGCACAAATGTAACTATTGAAATACCAAATGCGTTACTGCAAGGTTAAATCTCTGTTTTGCTGCATGCATTGTGATCTTATTACATTACAAATTGCAGGCCATACTGCCTTTTGCTGTTCCGTTTCATCTACGGCAAGATAGACACCTAGTGTTTTAAATTGTGTTACCCGTTCATATTTAGGAAGCATATTATTATTAAGGTTCGCAGAATCCCACCTATTAAAGCGTAAACATTTTGATTTTTGAAAATTGACGTTAGCTCCACTGACTATACTGTATGTTGCGAAGGTATCTTGTATAAATTCTAGTTGTTTGTAGGACGTGCAACCTATTGTTACATTATCGGCAAAACAAAATATATTGATATTTTGAAAATCATGAAGGGGTGGGTCTTTATAACTTAAAAACCTTTTAACTAACGGCATTAACGGTACAACATCGAGAGAGGAGAAGCTTGTTTTACATAATTTTTATAGGAATAGGAACTGGCCATTAATTTGTAATTGTGACGTAGCCTTACAGTATATCATTTTTATAATTTGTATAAAATGATCGTGAAAATTCCCTACTCCTAACACTGCATACAAACAGCGATAATCTAGCACGAGAAAGCCCTACCAAAGTCTATGGAAATAATAAAACTGACATTATTCTAAATCTATAGTATACACACAGATCTCTAATACTGCACAATCCAAAAGAAATATTAAACATTTCTGACATTGATGTTTGGTGCTCACCAACAAGCGCTTCACTATACTCTTGTAATCTTCTGATATACACTTTTGAGATTAGTTTTATGTCCGTATTCATTAGTGAAGTCAGACGAAAACTAGAAATTTTACCCGTTTTCCGATCTTCGGAACAAATATAATGATACTTTCGTTTTGTATTAAATTACCTTTAGTGATTATCTCATTAACAATCCCCGCAAATTCTTCATCAATTAAGTCCCAATACTTCCAATGGAAGGGATAGGGGAGTCCACCTTTCCCGGAAAGCTATTCGTTTTACATTCATGTAGAATGTTCAAAGATTCATTGTTAGTAACAGATTCAACAATTTATCATTGTCCTACTAGGATAAATAGGTTTTAATATATATTTGTTAAAAGAGGTGGCCAGTCAAATTCATTTATGCATTTTTGGCAATAGAATTTCTGTAAGAGCATACAAACGTGTTCATAATATCATAAAATTTGAAATAATATTACCAGAGTCATCCTGGATTTTAGTAATATCGATATAAGGTCGTTTAACACGATTTTAAGAACGAATAAGATAGTAAAAAGAAACTTTCTCATTAGCAAAATATTCATTATTCGGAAAGTTCTTTGTAAAATTACTATATTATTTGTTTTGGTTTGTTTTGCTGTTATATTAATTTTGCATTTAGTTTTTTAATTGTATCCTGTATGTGCTAGAACGTTTCCACAAATCATTTAGTGCACCATATAAATACTCTATCGTATTTCGAATATTTTTTTCTTTTCAGAAGGATTGTATACGAGTTTTTGCATATTTAAACCTCAATGACTTTTAGTACTAAAATATTCTTGTTGTTTTAACCAATAAGACCATTTTTGCATATACAAAGCACGTATTTAATCGTTATCTAATGAGGAATTGTTTAATTTCAGAAGGATGTACTAATTTATACACTTTCTCTGCTTTGATTTCCATAGTGATTGCTGCGTGGTCACTGCAGGATGCTACTACTGCCTTAACATTAGTAAAGCTTCTTAATAAATTCTCTAAAATATGAAATCTATCAAAGCTAGATTCTACTGAGCTAGATTTGTATGTGCAAATTATATCGTTTTGTTCCTCAAGTCAAACGTCTGAAAAATGAATATTTTTAACTAACAAGCCTAAGGCTTGATTGGGTTGAAATGCCCCTATAGTGTCAAATTCCCGCAATACGCAGTTTGCATCTCCACCAATATTATATTTCAAGTTGTGCAAACAATGGAACCAACTTTTCATTATAAAATAACTCTCTTTTCAACCTATTAATAGTACCAGATGGACTGTATTGATTTACATACAAAGTTTCATCACTAACAAAACTTCCACCTCGATCGGATGGGAGACGGGTTATACGGGCTGATACGGAATTCCCTGAGTAATTAAAACACCACATCCACGACATTGGGTACCAATATTTATAATCGCGTCATATCCCCAATATTCCTGTATTGCATCATTACCCATTTCCTGAAGGAAGAGGAAGTAAGGATCATTTATGTAAACAAAATGTTTCTGTAGATCAAATTTTCGTTTTGTCAAAATACGGTTAATATTAAGAGTTGCAAGTCAGAGAATTTGTTTTATGATTAGTATTTTAATAAAACGAAAAATCTCGCACCACCAACATCGCAATGTTACTGCGACATAAAATTTAGCTAACACATTCAACTCAGAACAATAAATTTTCAACGTAATGTCACTCACCAAGAGTAGAGACGTGTTTTCTTTTCCAATGTGGAAATCAAAGTTCCACAAGAGATTGACTTTTGTCTTCAAACTTTGTCTATCTCGTGTAGATATACGTTTTTTTTTTCTTTTCTTCTTTTTTGAAGACTCTATTGTGTTGCAAGTCAAGGTCACGTTGTTTCCATTAAGTTCCTCTGGAAAACTACTAACACTGCACGCATCAAGGTCAGATTCTGAACATTCTTCTCACTTTTCCTCTCCAACATGTTGTGTTGAAGTAAGTGGTTTGTGGATTGGTCCTGTATCACTCAAAATTGTTCCATTTGATTGTACATTTTTCTGTGAAATCACTGTTAAAGAATCACTATTTGTCGGTATACCGATACACAAATCACCAGATTTTTCTTGTATATCTTCCGTTGTCACATTTGAACTACATACGACACTGCTTTTTTCATTATCTTCCACTCGTTTCTCAGCCCCTGAACTGGTGAATTCTTTCTCTTTGTTTATATTCGGAGAACACTGGAAATCAAGAAATATTTCATAATTTTGTTCAGGGAAATTTGAATCATATAGGGGAGTGAGGGGGAAGTTTCCACTAACAATTGCTGACATTGTGACCTTAGGAATATTATTCAATTCTCGTCTCTTGTTACAAGTCTGTCGCAACAACTTTTCTGCCCTTTCCAAGTCAAATTTCCAAACATCCTTCCCTTCTTACGTCATGAAACCTATGTACTGGATAAATTTCAAGTTTTGAGCTTAAACCGTTTTGCCTGGGTATTGATATGTGAGTCAGCCAGGACTTCTGTTTTTATATATAGATTATATACACACCGTAAGCTCATTTTCACTACTATAAAAGCTGCTCGGAATCCGTTTTACTACATCAGGCTGTATGATATAGTGGATAAACAATCTGACAGCTATGTTAAGGGTATCGGTTAGATCCCACCTTTGGGCAATAACTTTTTTACTTTTTTTCATTTCTACTTTCGAAAAACGCCCTTCTTTGCTCCGAACATCAGTGAAATAGGTTAGTTAAAGACAGAATAGACATACATTTCAAGTTTCTAGCTTAAACCGTTTGGCCTGGACATTGATATGTCAGTCATTAGAGTTATCTTTAAAAAAAAACACCCTGCCTTCACTTCCAAGGCCAACATCAAAAAACGTTCAACACGTGTCTGATTATTTTAGAAGGGAAGCGTAAATACCAAAGTTCTTGTTTGTAGAATTAATGTATTCCAAGATATGAGCATTCTGTATTAAAATAATTTTAACCCCATTTCACCTCTTTCAAAACCGAATTTCCAAAACTCCTTCCTTAGTGATAACTCACGTCATAAAACCCATATACTGTATAAATTTTAAGTTTCTAGCTTAAACTTATTGGCCAGGTCGTTGATGTGTCAGTCGGGACTTCTGTTTGTTTAATATAGAGAAGATTATATACTATTATATAAGCTCTTTGTCGTCTCGATTCGAAGGCGTCTTTGGCCATCGGGCTGTACGGTATAGTGGATAAAGCACTGAACAACTATGCTAAGGGTATCGAGTTTATTCCTACCAGAAGCCGACAGTTTTTCTTTGTTTAAAAAAAGAAATAACCTTTTTATTTCTGCTTTCGAAAAAGAAATTTATTTTGCTCCCTTACCGAACATCAGTGAAATAGGTTAGTTAAAGGAAGATTAGACACATATTTTAAGTTTGTAGCTTAATCCATTTGGCCTCGACGTTGATATGTCATTCAGTATAGTTATATTACAAAAACGCCCTGCTTTTCACATTCTAGGGCCAATATTTAAAATAAACGGTGAAGCACATGTCTAATTATTTTAAAAGCAAAGCGTACATTCCAAATTTCTTGTTTGTAGACTTAAGGGGTCCCGAGATATGGGCATTGAATATTAAAATAATTACAGCCCCATTTCACCCCTTTTGAAGCCGAATTTCCAAAAATACTTCTTTAGTGGTACCTTACGTCATGAAGCCTATGTACTGTATAAATTTTATGTTTCCAGCTTAAAGCGTTTGGCCTGGGCGTTGATATGTCAGTCAGAACTTCTGTTTTTATGTATATAAATAAACCAATTGCCCTTTTCCGAAAAAAAATATTTTGAGAATACATTTTATTCATAGCAGCACAGTAAGCAAAGTAGGGTAAACGTCACACTGCTGAAGCCTAAATCGGGCCACACAGCGATATCACGAGTAAAAATCTTAGTTAGAACAGGAAATTTTGTCCATGTTCGGACTTGAAATGAACGATCGAGTTTAATTGTTCCTTTGCTCGCAGGCTCCAGGAATTAATTAATTAATTTTTAATGCCATTGATCAGTCCAGAATCCCTTTTAGATTAAATTAACTGAGTATGACCGAGATTGGATTTCCATGGTACGCAGAATTTCGATAAACTGTTTTCACGTGGCACATATTTGACATAGATAGGTCTGTTTAGCACTGTTTTGACAGTGGCACTTTTGTGGCACTCACTTGTCTCTCGTTCTGTTATGGTTAGCGCTTTCTTTGTCATGCTCTGTTCTGACAACGCTGTTCTGTTATGTAATCATCGTGACTACCAACCAAACCAGTGTTAATCTTCCATAATGCCTAATAGTAGTGATAATTGCGCCTTAAACATCGACGCTCCCTGGGCTTGGCCCATTTATAAACCTATATCTGACCAGGGCTATGACTCAGCTCCTATTGCACATGAAACAAAAGTGCGTACAAAAGTGCACATCCGATATCACGTGTTGATGTTGAACGCAGTGTCCTTAGAATACCTCTACAGGGACAACTTGAAAATTTTATTAGAAACAGGTATTGGTTTTGCTCTATCTGAAACAAACCCGAAAATCTGAACAACTTTTAGAGGTGACACTTCTTTTTTTATATATATTTCATACCTTTTGGGAGTCACAAGAGGTAATTGGTAACTTAACTTTTTTAGGAGTCAACTAGATACCTCTGAAGTTCTGCAATGACTGTGAAAAGATAAGTTTATTTCGATTTCGAGAGTTAGCAAAATATATTGTCAATGCATTTATTTGTTGGGAAAGGAAAATGAAACATGTGCATCTCAATTTTAGTATTCCTGTTTCAACAAAGTATATCATTATATAACAGCACTTTGCTTGGGGCCGAAAAACATAATTTCGCTCACCTGCATTTGAAAACGTTGCTACGGATACATTCCCCAATACAGTAAAATGTCTAATGATCGCTGCAATAAACAAATAGGCGGCCTTGTCATCACGCCTAGCCCAAGAAATCTGTAATATCTAAGGATTTTATCAATAGTCCAGCATATACTTTAAGAAGTCTGGGGTATGGATTCTAAAGGTACTGTAGTAACGTGGGTTTTCATAAGGTAACATTTCGGCATTTGCCTAGTAATGGAGACCCTAGAAGACGAGAATAAATAAATAAACAATTGCATGCATCAAGACTCGAATGTGCTTGGCTCTCAGTGCCGTTCTGATTATTATTATTATTATTATTATTATTATTATTATTATTATTATTAA
>JAGDQP010041500.1:0-16106 GCA_022664845.1 Lepisma saccharinum | reverse complement strand
CAGCGGCCGACCATCCTGACTGAGATTTTTCCAGGGTTTTTCCTCAGACATCAAGTGAATGCCGGGATGGCACATTCAACATAGGCCCTGGCCGACACTTTTCCCCTCCTCTATCCAGACCTGAGCCTCAGATGCCTAAAAGCCATAAATAAAATTCAAAATTCAAATTCATTGATAAGTAAAAGGTATGTTATTTATCAATTTTGATTTATTAGGTTAGATTCTATGCCAGGTCTATGTCTGAAATACACCGTGGAACCGGAGTATAAATTTTAATTTGATTTGGTAACGTGGATTTTTTTTTTTATTCAGGATTGGTGCTGCAGTAAACAAGATGCCAAAGACTTCGCTTTATAATAAGAATTTATACGCACTATTTATTACCGGTATTAAACCCTTGAAACTACATATGCACTTTGTCGTTTCTGAAATTGCTTTGGCACTTTTCTCTACAACTAGCTAATACGCCCTTTCGTTCGTGCAGCGTCGTAAGTATTCGGCATAGGTATGCAGTATGTAATGGCCAGTAAATATACAACACATGCTCGAAGCGGGCATAGCGTAGAGCTTTCTGCTATTAAGTGAAGAGATTCATTTTCGGTTGCGACGCAAATCGTGTGGCAAATCTCAAGTATATGAAGTCGTTACAAGAGTTGAATAATGTGAATATTATACCAGGTGAAACATAAAAAATCACCGTTGCTTCAAAACAGAGCAAAAACTTTCACGGTTTGAAACACTGCGTTCTGTGTTTTACATATAATGCTTATTATGAAGAGAGAATACCACATCCAATAAAGTGACATAGTATCATTTGAAAAAAGTAATGAAATACCAGGTTGGCAACACTGATAACCCGATGACATCACTTCGTTGTATTTGCCACTGTAAAGAGTCGATTTTGGGGTCAAGGTTTGAAACCTTCTTTCTCGAAAACGAAGCCGAATTTTACTCATTGTTACATTAACGAAAAATCGTGAAATTGTCCCCATCTTTTCTTTACACCTTGTATATATAGTTTTCAACACCATTGAAGAAAGGTGAAAAATTCTTTGTGAAAAATTCTGTATCTGAAAATGTGTACACTTCTTTTAATAAATAGTATGAATTTATTTTTGTCTTTTCAACAATCGGAAAGAAGTCAATGTTAAAGAATTCTTTACTATAGCAACAACAGAACTTAAAAACTTCATACACGTTAGTTATAAGACTTACGAGGGTAAAGGGGAAGATGGATTCAAAATCAAACATGTTCCCTTACAATGATTGTGGGATTACGAAAGAACACTTGCAAAGTATCATTAAAGAGATGTCCAGTGATGACCCCGAAATCCAACTAAGGGGCTCCGAAAGCGCCAAAAACCTGATAAACCCAGATACTAATCCATGTTGTCAGTTCTTAGATGCAGAAAAATTGATCAAATCAGATATTGTGCCAATTTGTGTTGAATTTTTAAGTAACCAATACAATCCAATTTTACAGTTTCAAGCTGCAACGATTATAACACATATAACCTCTGGATGTTCCGAGCTGAAAGATGCTACGATCAAGATTGGAGCAATACCCAAACTCGTTAACCTACTGAAAGGCTCGTTTCCAGTTGTGGAACAGGCTTTGTTATCTTTGGTGAATATCACAGCAGATAATCCTGGAAACCGAGATTTAGTGTTAGAGGCAGGTGTTATGACAAAAATCTTGAGAATTTTAAAGTCCGATCCTCCAATAGATAAGATGCGATTGTTGGTTTGGGCGATCTACAACTTTTGCCGAACTACAAATGGTCCACCACCTTCATACGATAGGGTGAAGATATGTCTTCCGCTGTTAGCGAAGGTAATGACTCTACGGGATGATTACATGATGGAAAAGATATGCTGGATACTCTATTATATCTCACGAGGCTGCGTTCCTCAAAAAATTCAAGGAATTGTAGACGCAGGATTTGTTCCTAAACTAGTGAAATTATTGGACAGGGATAAAGTTGGAATCCTTACAGCTGCGCTGAATGCTCTATCTAATATTTCTGCTGGAAATAATGCGCAAATTTACGCAGTGGTTCAAGCTGGTGTTCTACCTTTTGTGGTGCATTTATTATCTCATCCCGATTTGCATGTTCAAAACAATGCTACGAGAATCATTGCAAATTCTTGCCGAGGCAGAATAGAAGTTCTTCGAGCTGTTGTCGAAACGGGAGCGCTTCTAGCCTTATCCGATGTTATGGAGAAAGGAAATTTGGAGACCAGAAGGCAAGCAGCAAGAGGAATTACCAATCTAACACTGAACGGAACTAATGACCAAATTGCTGTATTATTTCGCTATGATATCATCCAACCATTTTGCGCTTTGCTTGCTGATGATGAAACCAAGCCTGTTGTTGGTGTTTTGAAAGGTCTTCGGGTTATTTTGTCAACGGCAAAGAAACTAAGTCAAGATGATGTCGTCGCTGAAATGATTGTAGATTGCGGCGGACTAAAAAGCTTGAAAATTCTTGTAGGACATCCCAATGAAGAAGTTCATCGAACCTCTTCTAGCCTAATCTATAATTACTTTCCGGACAATCTCTCAGAATAACAACATATGACTCGTATATTTGCGTGTTGTTCATTCTTAAAATTAGGCTTTTTTGAATTAGCAAAGAAAGATATAATGTTGGAACAATCTGGAGAATCATGTAACGTTTATCAGTACATATTTTACTGCTTATTGTAAAATCGTGAAGGAAGTATGAATCATTTACGTTCTCTGTTGTAAAACATAGTAATTTTTCTAATCTTTGTTATTTTTCTTATATATTTTTCGGTTTGGCTTTGTACAAATTATATTATATATAATTAATATAATATAGAATTTGCTCTAAACGACAATTTATTTCTTTTACATTTTCTTAATACCCCAAGCGTATCTTTCTGCAGGTATCATTTGTATCTGTTATGCAAATCCATACCTTTGAACTGACATGGGTTGCTTTTTAGATACTTCCCCGTATCGTTAAGAACAGTAGAAGGTTAGGTTTGATTGGGTTAACGTAGTTTATATTAGTTTAAGTCATCTTTTAATTGGGTTTAACTGTCTGGTCTTTCGAAATCAGATCCGAAATAATGTACTGAACATGGAGATTTCTCATCCTGAGGAATAGCCAAAGAGCATCCCCTACATGTACCAAACTCTGTATTGATGTTTTGTTTGACCGTGTAAAGAGTCCGCTATATCTGAGTCCAACGTATATAGTCAGGGGACATACTTTATGGGATTCAAACCAAATATATTGTGTCTCCTCGAATCCATACAGGTGGACCAATCTGCATGACTCCTTCCTTTGACTATCTCTGGTTGAAACCTGTACACTAAATGAGCATACTACACGAGATAGCTTGAGATGTTTCCTCTCGGACTTATCTGCTCAAAGCTTTGCACGGTTGTATTACTTGACCAAGGGAACTAGTATAAACCATGTCTGGTTTCCAATTGTACACTGACAAGGTATAATAGTTGGATACAACACGACATATTTGATGATAATTTGCTCAGTTTACTTGTTCGCGTGAACCACGAAATCTTCAATTGATATCGTTTAAGAGTTACGCACAGTGGGGATCAATTTACGACTCTGCGTTATTAGATTATGTCGAGTCTGGGCGGAGCAATACGATGAAAAATTGCATATAACCTTATTTAAAGCTATACCCAAGTAAAACAACATTTACAAAGTTTGGTTGAGTGATTCTGCCAGACCCTCTTTCCTTGTGGGGTGTGTCACCCCCCAAATTCTCGATCGCATCCTCGCAATTTTGATTTTTTTTAAGGTCAAAAATCGATATAAATCATACAAAATTTCTCTTATACACTCTCAATTTTTGCTGTACGCCCCCTCAAACTGAAAATCCTGGCAGAATCCCTGAGTGTTATAGCACTTATCAGGAAAGGATGGTCGAAGTAATTATACCATGCACAGGAATAAGTGCACCATATTTCATGATAACGTATATCACTGTCTTATCGGCATTTTTGCACTGTTGAGTTAGAGGTAAAGAAATTTACACAAATTTAAGTTTATATTGACAACGTTGTGGACTATTTTGCAGAGGACGAAAGAGGTCAGTGCCATAGCAAGAAATTGATTTCGTTGCATTTTCTACTTGCAATAGTAACTATCAGAATGTTGCAATTAATCTAGCACTTTAATAAATAGCACAAACCTTCACCCCAGCTACAGTGACACATGGTTTCACGGGCTGCTTCTCTATGTCCATTCCTACTACGCCATATTCCTTGTGCGAATATTTGGTATTTTTTAAATTTTATTAAAGGGTTACGTGTAGGTAACCTTAAAAGCTCAAATACAAGAAAAATGGGTTGCAAAATTACGTTTGAATAGAAAGGTAGTTGGTTTAAAATAGAAATACGGTCCTATTTTACAGTATTTTCACTGTTGATATAATTGAATTTGAATTTAAATATGGCCTTTATGCATCATGGTTAGGCCGGGATAGAGTAAAGGAAAGGGTGCGGGACGGATACGACCAGTGCCTTATTTGAAAGTACAGGACAACATTTGCGTAGTGTGACTGAGGAAACACTCTGAAAACAACTCCATTCAGGATGGTCGACCGCTGGTATCTAAACCAAGACCTCCAAAATGTGAGTCAACACTCTCCCATTTGAGCTACTGCCACTCGATACAACTAATATGGAATACAATCATTTCGCAACATCTTTTTCTTAACTTTACACAACAAAATTTGCTTCTAAAAGAGGCGCAGGTAAATACGACAGTGCAGCTAGATACGCAAAATGATTGCCCCGCCATTTTTAAGGTGATAAGTAGAGAGCGGATTTTAAAGTGCAGCACCTTTTCTAAAAATGTAGCTTATAAACAACCAAAGTTCAAAATATGTATTTCCGGGCATAAAACGAACTGAAATAAACGCACTGTGTTGCACCTTTTCCGTGAATATTGCACCTTTTTTGCTAGATTAATAAAATTTCCCCTTTTTTTACTTCTTTTAACCTTCAGAACCTTTATTGTGCCTTTTTTCTCTCTTTTTTTTAAAAAAATTGTACAGAACAATACATTTTATTTTCAATCTGGTTTACACATAATTATTCCATTAATTTAGACGCAATCTTAGGCGACACAATAGCAACAATAACAGCGCAAACAGTCAATAAATATTGTTCTCAATATACGACAAAGAGCTATAATTTCCTTTCGTCTTCCAAAACTCCGCGATAGAAGAAAAAAAGGCTGTTTATTCCTAGTACCATTGTTGCGCATGCCGTCGAGGTTTCGTGTAGAAAGAATGTTCTGAAAAAGAAATCGAGCTCTTCATTCGCACTTCTTTACCTTTGCTTGGTTCTGTAACAATCTGAACCAGAACTTATTCTTCGCAATAAAAGCATAGCATGCCAAAGATAAAGAAGGAAAAGTTGCGTAAACTTGCAGCAGTTGTACAGAATTATGAGATTAAATAAAACAATTTTTGCAATTAAGGTAAAAATGGGTTGGAGGGAAGCAAACCGGACCCCAATTCTTTTTGGCTTGATTCTTATAGTATGTGACGAGACAAACACGACGGTACCAAAATTTTTGAAATTGTACCGGGGGAACATGGGTAATTTTGCAGTGGAAGTTCAGAAATCGAGGATAGGGAGCACACCGGGCCCCAATTTTTTTGCTTGATTCTTGTAGTGTGTGAGAAGACAAACACGATGGTACCAAAAAATTTTTAATTGCACCGGGTGAACATGGGTAATTTTGCAGTGGAAGTTCAGAAATCAAGGAGAGGCCAAGATTTTAACAATATTTGCTGGTTTTGAATAAAAAATGTTCATGTAACTCTATACTATAGCACTTAAAAAGGATACCCTTCTTTGCACCTTTTTGAATGATTTATCAGCACCTTTTATTCCCTTTTTCCTACTACATTTTTGCACCTTAAAATCCGGTCCCTAGTGATAAGCGCTAGATTTGGGGTTCATTACTTTCCTTCAGCACAGAATAATATAGTAGTATAAGAAAACCTCGCCAAGTTGCGTTGAACACTGTGAAATACATTGGATGCTTGTTTCTTATGTGTAAATGTAATTTACGTATTATGCTTAATTAGCCGTTAGATAAGAGAGTACCTAATGGAGCTCAATACGCCAATCATTGGCGTAGCGCATTTATTTCACTCGAAAGGCTAACATACTATCACATGAATTTCAGCCAATCTATTTTGTATAGTAGAGTCTGGTATCAAAAGTATATTCGCATGCTGTATTCTGAATTCAGCAAAAGAAATCTTATGAGAAATGATAATCCTAGTTTTATATTTTTTTTTTCTTGCATTTGTAGAATTAAATAGCATTTAGAAAAGTATTTTCCCAGTTCTCACTGTTTTCAAATAACTTAGTACTAAATCAATGATAATCAGTACGTGCGTTAATTACATTGGCATGCCTATTTTATAGCATTTCTTGCATAGGCGTCATAACTGGCGTATTTAACACACGTGCTGATAAATACGCCAATTTGTAGTATTATTTTTGCTACGACTGGGATATTTTTGCTACGACTGGGATATTTTCGCTAATAAAGACATATTTGAATTTGATACTTTTTTTTTCTTTAAGCGTGGCAAGTATCACTTTAAAAGACGTCTGTGTGATAGTATTTTTACATCCTTAGACACTAGAGTACTAAATCCCTTACGTTGTCCTATCTACCTTCACTTACCTTACTGTAATTTCTACTAATACTACTACTACTAATTGAAGCTTGTTACCATGGAAACAGTATGCAACTTTAAACATTAATATGATGTAAATGCTTAGGATAGTTTGCTAAACTTGAATTTTATTTAAGGCCTTTTGGAATCTTTGTTGACTCAGATCAGATAGATTTAGAAGAGTATCGGGAAGGTATCAGACAGGTTCTTTCGTAAGGTACAATCCCGACTTTCACCTGGTGAAACTGAGGAAAACTCTGGAAAACCTTAGTCAGGATGGTCGGCCGTGAGGTTCCAACCCACGTGCTTATCCATTGCAGATCAGAAATCTGCTATGTTACTGCCTTCACCACGAGGACTGGCTAGGATAGTTTGCTCTATCAATATACTAAATCTGGTTTAAATAGATGCTAGTATTCTTACGTGATAAGCTATATTTCTTGAAAATATCTTTATTGGTGTAATCAAATGTTGACATTTTCTAGTACTATTTAAGATTAGGGCACAAATGCATCCAAGTTAAAATTTGCCTTTTATCAACTCTTTACCATCGTATTCGTTATATTGTTTTATGTTAATTGAAGTCAATTTCGATTTAGAAAAATAACTCTGAATTTAATGACGTTAAGTAATTACACTAAACCCTCATTTATCCGGACTTGATGGTATTGGACCCTTTCCGCATAAACAATTTCTAGTACATTGTGATAAGTGAGTCCTTTCACAAAAAGACAAAATTAATTTTAATAAATTGAAGACAAATGCAGTACCACACTGCACATTTACGATGCGAAGAATTAATTGAAAGGACTCACTTATCACAATGTACTAGAAATTGACGACAAATTACTTGATTTCTTTTGAAAATGCGTTTCGGGTAAGCGAGGGACGGATAAACGAAGTTTTAGTGTAGTTTGTTTTTATCTCCCATACCATAAACTGCATTTGTTTCTACTTTATTTCCTATCAAACGAATTTATCTGATTTCGTGAAATTTAGAATGCATTAATGTTATTGGAAGATAAGTTCTTTAACTGGACGACTCATGTAGCGCTTTAGACATCTAGACAGCTTTCCTTCAAACAGGGCATTACTTAGTCACAAGGGAAGTCTAAACAGTATTTGGGTGCCAACAGGATTTTTTTAATAAGACATCGTATATATATTCGTGCGCCGATGCTGGTAATGCTTGCAAAGTAATTCGACTGCGTAAGGCCGCGTTTGTCCGCTAGAGGGCGTTAAACTTTGAAACAAGGGGGAAACAGTAGCTGCAATGACTCCCGCCGGTTTGAACAGGTATTTATTACTCAAAATATCTTCATGAACATACCTGACAGTACTGACAAAGACTGCGAAGACACAATACCATGTAACAAATAGTTTGGCAGATATAGGCCAGTACTTGTCTTCACAAATGCAAGTGAGGCTTTTCTACAAAGTGAGTAAAACAGAAGGGAGAATCAAAATAGGAACATAGGCCAACCTTCAAAAACACGGGCCAAAAATGATACTAATCTCTCTCAAAAAAATATCTTAATTTCAGGGGTGGAGGCCGGACCCCCAGGACCTCCTCCCTCTACGTACGTCCCTATCCGCAACTGTCAGCAACTTCAAGGTTGTAAAATAAAGTGGCTTCGTGTCCATGGAGTGTGATTTTGAAGGTTGCTCTGTGTGCCTATTTTGATTCTCCCCTCTGTTTTACTCACTTAGTAGAAAAGCCTGACTTGCATTTGTGAAGACAAGTACTGGCCTATATCTGCCAAACTATTTGTTACACGGTATCGTGGATTTGCAGTCTTTGTCAGCCCTGTCAGGTATGTCCATGTATGTATTTTGTTTGAGTAATAAATGCCTGATCGAACCGAAACTGCGGGAGCCGTTGCAGCAGTTGCCCAGGCTGTCCCACTTACTCCAAACTTTAACGTCCCCTAGCGGACAAACGAGGCCTTACATTGTCGAATTCCTTTGCAGGTATTATCAGCATCGGAGTACGAATACATATACAAAGTCTTATAAAAAAAAATCCTGTTCGAACCCAAATACTTCCCTTGTCAGTGCGACTCGTATGTGGCTTTCAAGACCGGAGTCGAGTACTTCGTAAATCACGTATCTCCGTAGTTAGCGTCGTGATGTTGGGTCAACTCTAAAATAACGAACCCAACATTGATCGAAACCAGGACATCTCATACACAGAACCAGAGCTTTAACAAATCCAAGCAAGAGCTCTAAAATCAATGTAACAATGTCGTAATAGTGATTGCGAGATTAAACAACACAACGACACATTAATTATCTAATACAAGGATACTATATATCCTTGTATTAGGGTTAATAACGATCAATAAACCGAATTCACAATTTAACTAACTCATATAAGTGGGGAAGTTTATCTACATGATGGGAAATTAGGGTAATAGTACGCACCTAATTTATTATTCTGTCCGAAGCCATTATTTTTCATTCAATTTTTATGAAAACTTGTGTGTGGGTACACTACAATGTCTTCTAACAAGAGTGAAAAAGTCTCGAAACGACCTCTGAAATACAAGAAAAGGCTGCTTGTGTAATCTTGTCCGACAAGTCGGGTAAGAGTTTGGTATTGATGGAGAGTAAGAGTTCACACTTGACGACAGTCACAAATAAAAGGGCCCTTTCCGACGTATTCCGAGCTGTCCTTATTCTAACATATCTCACAGTTCCTGTACTACTGAACCCACTCATTCTAAACGCCTCTTCACAGCCTCAACAAGATGTGCTTCCATGGAGTTAATTTGTTGAACTGTATTTGCCTGGTGAAAGTTATGAAAATCCTGGAAGGTATGGGGTAAATGAATAAAGCATGGCTGGCAGCAATACTCGAATGTGCTTGCCTATCCAATACTACCCTTGCGATTATTATTATTATTATTGAGTGTGCTTCCTTTTTCGGAAAATTGAAGTCAATGAATGCTACAGATTAGGTAATGTCTCGCTTTAATACATCAAAAATATGATCAGCTTATTCACGTCATGACTTTTAATTCAATAATTAACAGTCTTTAATTGTTTCTTTAGAGTGCACTGGACTTCTTAATTTTCAACTCCCTTACAAAATATCACTTTCACGATTTCCAACCTTTGTCTTGAAAATAATTGAATTACACAATTACAATGACGGATATAGTTTACAGGCGAAATAGTCAAGACTACAAGCGTATTGTTACTCTCTTGTGCTGTGCAAATTCTTGTCCTCTCATCATCTTGGTTCATTTGACTCTTCTGTCAGCATTAAACATACAACCTTCTTTCAGATCAGACATGTCATTATTTGACAAACTTTATTTTGCTATAAACACAACCAGTCTGTGCAGCACCTTTCCTCAAACGTTATTATTTATGGCATACCGTAACTTCGTAAAATTGAAAACATATTACCTGATCATACAAAGCTATCTCTTACTTCTATGAAATTTGATCGACGAACACCAAACTACAGAAAACACAGCAGTAGAATGTGCAAATGAATATACGACTGGTTCCTTGTTCTCTCAGTGTTTGGGAACTGCCGGAAGGAGCTACTGTGTATTCCATAACAAGAATAATAGGTTTGGTTACTTAAAGTTATATTTTCTTAAATATTTGATACTAATGCTTTCTGACATTGGTTTCACGAATGCAGGCACAGAGGCTAGTATTCTACAATTGTACATGCCATCTGTTGTCTGTACCTGTAAGTATATTTATCTCTTTGCTGTTTCGGGAATGCTATTTAGAAATGGGTACTAGGAATTTTCCAGGTGCGAAAGAAAATAGAAATTTGGAAGTTATCGTCTTTTCGCCAACACATGGAAAAATTGGAAAAATATTTTGCATATTTTAAATATTGAAATTAAAATTTATTGAACTTTATACATACGAAGTGTACATTACGGTACATTTCGATTTACAGAAGTCCAAGCTTGTCTGTGAGTCTTATTCTTAATTAATTATTAGTTTCCTGTTTTCTGGTTACTCAAAAGGAATTATTTACATCATATTTCTTCTACATCATTGTCGATTAGACATTCTAACCAACACAAAACAAGGTTTTTAAACCGGCTTATTTGTTTTTCTTTTCTTATGTATTATAATGTTTTGTTGTAAATTTTTGGTACATGCGTAGCAAGTTTGGTGATGTGTTGATGTTTTGTTAGTTCTGATGGTTTGTAAATTATTTTCTTTCAATTTCATATTTTTTTCTTATTTTTTAAATATTTTTAAAGTTTAGAAATCTTTCAGAAATCATGAATAAAATATAAACAAGTGCACTCCACAAGTTACAACGTGTACTAACGAGAAAGTCATTGTTTTAAACCATTTGTATCCGTGTACTGTAATTTAATTTTGTATACATTAGTAAAACGTACAGTGGGGGACAAATGTATTGGAACAACGATATTTAAGCATTTCTACAAGGTGTATATAATAAATTGAACAAAACATAAATGGTAATACAATTTCTTTCACTCGAATAATAGTAATTTTAGCTGGAAAATAAAACTTAAATGTAATTTCTAAAGATTTGTAATGGAAAACATAATTTTCTAACAGGACAAAAGTATTGTAATACCATCAACTCAGGTAATCCAAAACCTTGTAAGAGTCCATTTTCTTCACGTAACTCTGAAAGTTTCTTTGGCATGAAATGAACATATTTCTTAGTCAATCCTGGACCTATTTAGCCAAATTCTCCATAAAGGTATCCTTCAGTTCTATTTTGGTTCTGATTCAGTGTTACCTGGCCCTATTTTCGGGTTCATTTCATCTATTCTCGATGGATTTAAATACGAACTATGAGATCGGGTCTTTAAAGTGAGGTGTTTTTCCGTACAATCCACTGCGAGACAATTTCTGAACTCTGCGTAGGGTCATTGTCTTATGGGAAATTAAAATCATATATCCTGAGCACAATTTCTCAGCACTTTCTTTAAGATTTTCTTGCAAAATACATTTAAAACCGAACTTACACATTGTGTATTCTATAAATATAACTTCCAATCACTATTAGAGTGTAAAGATGGGAGACAGTAGTGGCCAGCGTTGGACAATATTTTGAATCGTAAATGTATAACCAGTTTCTGACAATAAAGTCTCGAATGTCGAAAAAAAACCGGCGGAAGAAAAGTTGTTCACCTTATAATCTCACACCATTACACCTGATCTTGTATGTTTAAAACTGCCTATCATGATTTGAAGGTTCGACTTTGAGGAAAACGACTTCTGTCTAGGGTTACCAGATATACTCATTCCAGGGGCTCTAATTTTGTATTCTTTACTGTTTCGCTAAATCCTTTAAATGTACTATTTTTGTTATTTTTATTTTCTCAAATTAAATTAGGGATTTTCTAGTTCACCTTACCGTTTCTCATTTCTAAACTCCAAATCCAACGAATATAGATAAAATATATTAAGAATACAGTAATCTTCCATGTAGTTGTGGGGTGAAATGGAAAGGTAGCCAAATTTACAGTTGCAACAAAGAAGAAGTGGAATTATCCCAATTCTTCACGAAATTACTGTAAAAAGCATGGTCTCTTTAGTGTGAGTAGAGTTTGAAGGTTTTACATATTATCACAAAGAACGGTAGTTCTTCAAGTGACGCTAAGAAACGAGTTTTTTTAGCGGCACTCACATATATACAGATAATTTCGGATGTAGCAAACTATAACCCCGATTTTGATGCTTGAAGTTGCATTTGAAAGCATTTTGCCATACTAATACATAGAAAAAACATGATCGGTAGGACCTCCCTGGGACCCCTTAGGGTGGTTTTTAAAAAATCAGAATTTCACATTTCTGGTGATAGCACTTACCACAAACAATATAGGCGGCCAAAGCTTGCGGAATCGTAATCTACGCTTCAATACCTTGCAAACGGTGTATTACACGTCAAAATCGGTGAAAACGTTCAAAAGTTATGACCTTTTAGCCCAATCAATTTTTCTGTCTTTTTGGTTCTCGCGCATAGTGGTTGGTACCAGAGGTTTTTAGGGTCAATTGCGTGCCCCAACAAGTTGGAGTAAATCGAAGCTTATTTTGTTGATAGGAGTTACCGTTTTCGAGATATGGCCAAAATTGGTCTTTTGTATGAAGACTATGCACTTTTTTTAATAGGCAGCCTTACAAAATAAGTGGTATCAGTATAAAAAACCCTTCGGGGTAAAGACAAGAGTGACGCAAGAATTCTACTCACAAAAGAAATCATAAAAATTTTGCGAGTTACTTTCTTTGTGTCACTATGGCGGAAGGATACTAAATCTTCTAATTTTATTACAAAGGAAACACTTCCGTCCTAGTGACACAAAGAAAGTAACTCGCAAAATAGATATCACTTCTTTTCTGAGTAGAATTCTTGGGTCATTCTTGTCTTTACCCCGAAGGCGTTTTTATGCTGATACCACTTATTTTGTAAGGCTGCCTATTAAAAAAAAAGTGCATAGTCTTCATACAAAAGGCCAATTTTGGGCCATATCTCGAAAACGGTAACTCCTATCAACAAAATAAGATTCGATTTACTCCAACTGTCCCGAATGTTTCGGGACAGTCCGGAATTTTAAGGTTGTGTCTCAAAAAAATATTGAAAAGTCCCGAATTTCATTTAAAAAATACAATTTTACATTCTGTTTTACTGTAGCGCTCCTGAGTAAAACAATAAGTGATCAACTAATTAATAATAGCTTAGTTATATAAATTGAATAATAAATTATTGCATTGTAACAAATAAATCGTAAGTTATTATAACAGCTTCACACCAAGAAGATAGGAAATGTACAAATTCTAAAGTTGGTGTAATTTTTTATTATTTTTAAAGTCAAGATAGTTTCTAACAAAATACAACCTTTAAGATAAATTTATATTTTCGAAGTTATGTATGGCTTTTTGGTAACTCTGGCTCATGTAGGTATAAGGTGGGGGATGTAATGTTTGAATGTGATGTAATGTCCTCCGCCAGGGACTAGTTCGGAGGTACTGTACCACCCCGACACTTGTCTGGTAAGACTAAGAAAAACCTCTGAGGAGAAAGCTAAACTTATGACTTGAATAAAATCTTTTAGAGACATCCAGCGCCCACCCATTCCTCGCCATGCGACTTGAGATCGATTCCTAGGATCTTGAACTAGCAACTCAAACAACGGAATTCCTATCCCTGTACCGATGGCTAAGAATAAGAGAGCACCGGAAGCCTGTTACCAGTGAACTCACAACAATGGCATAAGAAGCAGTGGTTAGGCTTTCAATAGTACTTTTTCAAAGTCAAGTTTATTACAAAACTAACCGGTTGGTGAATAAAGATTTCATATGAATATAACGCAATTTTTCAGCTTTCCACATAACTGGCGTACCAATATTTTCTCAATGCTAGGTTCTCAATACCTGCTTGATTCAAGCTATGATCCTTGATATAGTAAGGTTAGTACAAGCCTGATTCAAATTTTTGCTCTGTGGGTAGGTTTTCCAGAGTTTATGTTTGTTTTACCAGGCGAATATTGGTATGGTACCTAGATAATGGCCCTGGCCGCTATCTTCCGCTTCCATTCTTCAGGAGGAGTGCTCTCCAAGGGACGTTAACTATTCAATATGAGAAGGGCTTAGACCACTTCAGGCTATAATTGTAAATTTCAAAAATAAATAAGTAAGTGACCTATTCGAGTTATTCATGATCTCAAAACTTATTTGCTACAATTAGAATTATATCACTCATATTGACATTACAAAAACAAACTATTCTGAAATGTCTATGATTAAGTTTAGTCGCCTTAAGTTTTAATTTTAAATACAGAAACACATAACATTCTTTCAAAGAAGAGGAAAATCATGAAAATAATCATTAAGAATTTGCAAAGCTTTATCATGAACATTCTCTTCCGGATGATTTTGTAGCGCCTTCAGATGGTCTAGACCACCACACTCTTCAATCATGAAAGCTAGCCTTTGTCTTTGACCAAGTTGATTTGCAATCGTTAAAAAACTGTCCAATCCTTTAAGTATTTGATACACAATTTCCCATTCTGTTCCTCGAAGTAGGTTGCACCATGGCTTCAGAACTGCTTGTTTACACAGCATAATTATTTGCTCAGGGGTTCCGTGGAGTGTCACATGTCTCACCGCCCAAATAGCTTCCTTTTGACACTTTGTATCACCGTTCTTCAATATATCGATCAACAAAGGGAATATTTTAGCCTTGATGATTGCTTTGATCTGATATTCAGGACCGCAACAGATATTTGAACATATCCAAGCACAACGCTTTATGATCGTCAAGTCTGGATGTTTCAACAATCTAACCAGATGAGGCAGAATACCGTATTCAATTACTAGGTCAGTTTGGAGGTCACTACCAGTCACTATATTTCCAAGAGCGCTCAAAGAGATTTTAGTTACCTCGATATCTTTAGAATTGAGTAGCGAAATCAATTTTGGTACTATCCCAGAGTTGATTACTTCCTGAATCTTAGTAATATCTAATGAAATAGAATTAGTTAAGTTATGAATTGCACGACATGTATTTAATAGAAGTTCTCTGTCTTTGGTGTACAGACATTTTCCAAGAACAGGCAGACAAAGTTTCACAGTTTCGAATCTACTTGGGCGCTCTTCAAATATGCAGAGTATATAAATTAGTCGTACAGTGTTTCTCATCAACTTTTCAGTAATGTCTGATTTGGCAAGTTGCAATAGTTTCTTAATGGTACCAGCCTCTAACACTAAACCTTTATAGGAAAAATTATCAGCAGCTATATTGCACAAAACAGAAATAGCGTTGTCTGTCACTGATTTGATTCGCGAATTCAAAAGCTTCACCAGAATTGGAATGGATCCAGCGTTGACAACGCTTTCAGTCTGTTTTGATGTTCCTGCAGAGATATTTATCAAAATCCAAGCCGCTTCTCTTTGTACAGGTGGATATTGTTCACAACGCAAACATTCAACACATTTTTCCACAGTTCCATATCGAATCATTTCATTGATCGCTGAAACTTTTCCTGAACACGTTAGCTCTCTTAATTCAGTTAAAGCTTGCAACCGATTAATGAAAGCGCCACTTACCATCGAATTAATCAATGCCAGTAAGGTGTTAGATAAGTCGGCAGAGTCATTAGTTTCGTCCATATTTTAAATAGGCTTGATTTCCGTTTGTAATGTATTCGTGAGCGTATGTGGCTCAACCTTAAATAACTACTAATGAAAATATAATAGAATAGCCACATTCGAATGTTAAAACAATAGAATTATTTACCTCTACTGCATAAACAAGATCGTTAAGCTGTATTTGGTTGATGAATAAATTAAAACAATAGTCAAATAATGAACTAATTGTTGGATTTTGAATTAAACGAATTAAATTAGCTGATATTTATTTATTAAATGTTTTAAAT
>JAGDQP010041499.1:0-16884 GCA_022664845.1 Lepisma saccharinum | reverse complement strand
CATCGCCTTTTCTTTTCACATTTCTTATTCTCATGAACAAAACTTCCCAAATATTTTAAGCTGGATCCTCTTCGTCTTCTGTCCTTCAATTTCCATTTTCTATAGTTTATTTCTTTCCAGTTATCAGTCATTTTGCAATTCTTAACTTTTGCATTTTGCGTGTCTTCACGGATTGTTCTTTTAACTTTTTTTTGTAAATTTCTTCTTTCATTTTAAATTGTTACCAAAATATTTAAAATTATATTTACCAATTACTCTATACAAGTAGTATTTTATCATCTGATAATCTTGTGTATTATTGGAGCTTTCTCAAGCAGATTCATATAGTTTTATTATACATCTTTCTACCAGTTCTTTCTGTACGGAAATGTTGTCCAAGGTCTCGGAAAAGATTCGAGGGAGGCATACCATCCAGGCGGCAACTCTCTTCGAGAAGGAGCATGCCAATCCTCGTGCTCTGTTATGACAAGTGCAAGTGAATCTTCGTGGACAAGTAGCATAGATTTGTACGTAACCTTTTCTAATATATCTTAAGATTGTTTCTGCTCCTCTTCAAATTACCGAAGGTTGCTTTCCGAATAGCTCACGTTATTACTAAAGTTTATCTATTGAATTAAGTGGCGAGGAATTTCGATACCTATTGTACCTTTCACAATGTGAATATAGATTTTGAGCTCGTGCTGTTTCTACATATTACTTACCTGATTTCCCTCGGTGACTAAGCAAATGCCGGGTTTGTTCATTTGAGACTACAGTCGTTCTCTCCAAATTCTTATTCAAGAGAGAGAAACCTCATACCGACACACAACAAAAGTGTGAGCATGTTGTCACTAAATGATATGACTCAAATTTCCCAACATTTGTCTACTTCATTGGCTCTCAACCTCTCTTCGTTCGCGACACACACTCTAATGTGGAGTTCCGAGTTCTGTAGACCTCTGAGAGGTGTCTTGGCTAGATCGCGGGGTGAAGTGGAAAGCGCACAAGCAATCAGCGAGAACTCGCTTTTTTATACCTACCTCGCATTGGTTCACACCCATGATCACGCTACAACTTCTCCCTCGTGGCTACAGAAATCAGAACTAGAATTTACTTTGTAGTGCGTTCCCGCGGCATACTAACGTACCAGTTGGCAACAATGTTCGAGACTTGGTCATTCATAACTCAAATATTTTATTGTAAGTTGTAAACAAAGCAGTTCCCCTATAAAATAAATATGTTCAAGCTCATGAACAATTTTCTTGTTCTTGTTTTTAAATATATAAATATCAAGTAAAAATACTTGAACTACTTTCACCAGAAAATCACAGTCTCAGAAGTTTTGTGGCACATCTAGCAAAACTGCGGCACACCTGTTGAGAAACACTTGGCTTCTTGATACAGAAATAGGCATCCGATCCGACTTCATTAAAGAAAGATTGTATTGTGAATTGTTATCGTCCTTGAACTCACCTGCAAAATTAATAGTCAAGGAGTTTGTAAATTTAGACATAACTTTGTAACGAAGCATTATTTATTAATAAATATTACAGCACTAAGTTTTTAATCTATAATTAACCCAAAAAAATATTTATTATAGTTTAATATAAGACAAAAAAATATTGAATGATATACTAAAGAATACAAGAAAGAAGAATTCGTTTCAGGTAGATTTCGAAGGAAAATCTACCTATTGAGATCGGTACGATATCTATGTCATATTCAGCCGTTTTCTATCCACTGCTGGATGAAGGCCTCCCCCTTTTTTTCCACATATCTCGGTCTGCTGCTATCCTCTTCCATGTAGCTCCTGAAAAACGCTTGATTTCATCTACCCATCTTGCATTCGGACGTCGTCTCGGTCGTTTCTTTTCTCTAGGAATCCAATGTAGTACATCTGTCGTCCACCTTCCATCTGTTCGTCTAGCTATGTGACCGGACCATTTCCACTTGATTACATCCTCTACCTTTGTTTGTGTGCGAATAAACGGGTATATATATATATGGCCGGGAAACCGGGACAGGACCGGCAAACCGGAACTGTCGCCCCAAAAGGCTTCTGCAACTAACTGGGAGGGGAACACTTAATTCCTCTTGCTAAGGCTTAAGGGAACCGACGCCTAATATCCAATCCATACGTGCACGTCGTGGGGCCTGTTAGTACCCAAGCAACTGCTTGGCGAAGGAATATGGATGGGCTGCTCACCAACCCGCATTAGCTGACAGCGTGGTGAGTCAAATGCAGCACCCCTCCTTTCTTTACATATGATGGTACAAGGAAGGAAACCGCTTCGGAGGGCATCTTTGCCTGGAGGACGGAATGCAGCTGGCAACGGCAGCTCACAGTCCTGCAGGAAGTCAGAGGGTCAAAATGCCCGGGTTTGGACTCTACACTGCCAGGACACCAACACGGCAACTCGAACGGACTTATACGTGTTGACTTTCAACTGTCAGTCACTTTCAGCAGAGGACAAATTAGAAGAATTGCGGAATGAACTTAAGAGGATTAAGTGGGACATCATAGGACTATCATAAGTGTGGAGGAAGAATGAAGAACAGTTGAAACTACCGTCAGGGCACACGTTCTACTTCAAAGAAACAGAAAATGAAAAACCGACAGGAGTGGGTTTTAGAATTAATAAAGACCTGAAGACACGGATCACAGAAATTAAAGAAATTTCAAATAGAATCGCACGGGTAGTAATAAAGATAAACAACAGATACAGTTTAGAAATTATACAAGTGTATGCTCCAACAACCTCACAGCCGCAGAAGGAAGTCCAAGACCTATACGATGAGATACAGAAGATTTATTTTGAATAGTAGCAAATCGCATTACCAAATTGTAATGGGAGAATTCAATGCAAAAGTACGAACCAAGCAGAGCAGTGACACGAAAGTGGGAAACTTTGGATTTGACAAAAGAAACAAGAGAGGAGAGATGTTAGTGGAATTCTCAGAAGCCAACAGACCGTTGATTTCCAATACATTTTTCAAGAAACCGCCCCAGAGGAAGTGGACATGGAAAGGCCCAAATGGGACCAAAAACGAAATAGACTACGTTCTATCCAATAATAGTGAAATTCTGCAAGACGTATCTGCTCTGAACAGTTTCAAAGTCTCGAGTAATCATAGGATGGTGAGATGTAAGGTGAAACTAAATACTATACTTGAGAAAAGAATCTTATTAGAGAAAAACCGCCACTTTTAGATCTGGAAAATCTAGGGAAAAACAGAGAGTCTTTCGAGATAGAACTAAGCAACAGGTTCAGTGCCTTGGAAGAGTTAGAGGATGAAGAAGACATCAATAGCAGAAATAAAATACTGACTCAGATAATAAAAGAGACAGTCAAGGAAATAGCAGACACCAGAAAGAACAAAAGAGAGCAAAATATCAGAAGCAACTAAGCTCTTGATGAAGAAAAGATGGGAAATGAAAGAAGAGGAAAATTGCATAAAGAGGATTGAGTACATAGAACTAAATAAAACCGTAAGAAAGAAAATAAGAGAGGATGTACGAAGATATAACGAAAATCTTGTTAGAAATACAATCGAGGAAAACAAGAGTTTGAAGAAAGCCAAACAGCAGCTCATGATCGGCCAAAAGCAAATAATTGCAGTTAAGAGACCAGACGGGACCGTAAAATAGGGAAGAAATTATAAACATATTTGAAAATTTTTACAGAGAATTGTACTACTCCCAGGAAGAACTCGGAAAAGAAAACTCAGAAGAAAATGATGTAGAAATCCGAGACGTAATTAAAGAAGAAATGCATAAAGTACTTCGAGGGATGGAGAACAGAAAATCGCCAGGACAAGATAGACTCACAGCAGAGGTGTTTAAATGGGGAGGTGAAAAAATGAAAGAGGAACTTGCTAAGCTATTCTCGATGTGCCTGAGGAAGAGAGAAATACCCAGAAGTTGCTAATAATGCTGTGTTAATTTTGCTGTACGAGAAAGGGAACAAAGAACGCTTCGAAAACTACAGACCAATTAGTTTACTCTCAGTTCTATACAAAATGTTCATCAAAGTTATTTTGAATCGTATTGAACGAGACTTGGATTTTAACCAGGGAAGGGAACAAGCCGGATTTCGTCGTGGATTTAGCAGAATGGACCACATGCAAACATTGAATGAAGTTATCGAAAGGACTAATCAATATGAACTTACACTATGTTTGGGATTCATAGATTTTGAAAAACCTTTCGATTCGGTACCTTGGCAGCAGTACCTAAATCACTTGAACATCAAGGCATCGAAAGTGCATACTTCAAGTTACTGCGAAACATTTACTCGACTGGCACATCTGTCATTAGACTACATCAAGAAAGTAAAAAATTGAAAGTTGGAAAAGGGGGTATGGCAAGTAGATTCAATTTCTCCAAAACTGTTTTGTGCGGTCCTGGAGAGAGTGTTCCAAAGTTTAATCTGGGATGAAGTTGGAATTAAAATTAATGGCGGAAATCTTCATCACCTACGGTTCGCTGATGATATATTCTTGTTTGCTTCAAGTGGAGAAGAAATAAGAACTGAGTAACGAGAGTTCGAAAATAGGCCTTAAAATGAACTTAAGTAAAACAAAAGTAATGTACAACCAACATGCTGCAAAGAAGGAAGTGAAGATTAACAGGCATAGTGGTTGAGTATGTTTACCTAGGCCAGCTCAAAACATCGAATGCAAAGTTGACTGATCAAATAAATAGAATATGTAAAATGGTGTGGAGTTCGTTTGGAAGACTACACTTTATTTTCAAAAGCAAACTACCAATGTGTATGAAGTGTAAAGTTTATAATTAATGTGTCTTATCTGTAATGATGTACGGCTGCGAAACTTGGACATTTAATGCGCAAACGACTCAAAGATTGAGAGTCACACAAAGAGGAATGGAGAGAAGCATGCTAGGAATGACCAGGAGGGACAAGAAGACAAATGAATGGATTCGCGCACAAACAAAGGTAGAGGATGTAATTAAGACTTCGAAGAATATGAAGTGGAGATGGGCCGGCCACATAGCTATAGGAACAGATGGAAGGTGGATGACAAAAGAGAGAAAAGAATTCCTAGATTCCTAGAGAAAAGAAACAACCGAGACGACGTCCAAATGCAAGATGGGTAGATGAAATCAAGCGTTTTTCAGGAGCTACACTGGACAAGGAATCCCCCCCCCACCTTTTTGCAAAATCTAACCGAATTTACCACCTGGTAAGTGCATCGCATTATTCATGCTTTCCAATGAAGCACTTTCTCGACAAAATATTGATAGCTAGCTACATGGATGTACACTACTCTCAATGTAGTATAGTCAAGTTCAAATGTTTAATGTATTTCTATCCGCACAAGGATGAAGAACCCGGAAATTGATAATGGTTGGACATAATTGAACAATATCGATCGACATGGTTACGTGGCACGATATTTCAAAATTTAATACTTCTAAAATTTCAGAAACGTCAACCAGAATGCATGCAACAAAACTTAGCAGATTAAAACATGGAGTTTAGAAAAATATTATAATCATCGCGCGATATCGATTTACGATGGTAGATATTATTCGGAAGAGCGTCCTATGTACGTATACGCAACGGTTCTAATTTGGTAAAGGGTTACGATAGTTTGATTACATCGTAAATCTAGATAAAATGCCATGATCCTACTGGATTAGAAGTTTTGTTGCGTTTCCCTTATTTTAATTACACAGTGAAGAATTCTGTTTGTTTTTTTTTCGATATATTCTGCGTGATAGAAAAATAAGAAGTACTACATAACAATGGAAATCGTTCCACGAAAAATAAACATAGTTCCGTTTATTAGGGCGGTAAATATCTCTCAGTGAAAGATGCTGATCTCTGCAAACTATTAATATCGTGCGAACAATTGTTCACCATTCCACATTGATCCTTTGTATGGATGACTTAAATCTAGTGAGTCATTTTTGTTCTTTACATTGAAAATAAATGGGCTAGGTAAGCTTTACCGATTCCCGAATATTTTAATTTTTGAAACTTTTAAATCTAGCGAAGGCAACCATAAAATTTTATTAACTCTAACGGTTAATGAAGTATGTTTGATGATAATTTTCAAATGTAGAAACAAAGAGAAGAAGAGAGATCAGAGAGACTTTTACAGAGCCAGCACCAGACAACAACAATAGGAAAAAGCAAGGAGGAATTACTAACAAACGAAGAGAGATCAATCAAAGGACAGTTGTCGTTATACATGGAGCTGTATGGATTGGAAGACAAACAAACATTTAAAAACACATGCATACATATATAATAGGGTGGAGCGAAAAAATTAAGTTTGCTTGCCGGTATTTTAATAGTGCGGGATTGTTCCTCATTAGTAAGTGTTTTAAAAAGCAATATTTATTTTTGTTGAAATCTACTATCTTTGGGTGCCACCAGCATGGTTAACCCTTTCCTCTCGCGATATTTCCGAATTTCAGCTTGCCGAGCAAGGAGACTAGAAGAATGATTGATATCCTGCCACATAATTGTCTTGTAAACTTGAAATAAAAATAAATTAAAAGGGTAAATATATGTTTTTACTGTGCCAAAGCATTTTACAATCCATAGAGTGAAAGTATTTCAAATTTTTCATAGAAAGTGAAAAGTTGCACTACATTTTACTAAACTGAAATTTCAGTAAAATCAAGAACCAGTTATAGCGCAAATAACCAGGTGAGCTTTGACAAAATAGAAGCCTATATTTCACTCCACTCAATTACATTCTCAGGTGAACACAATTTATATCTTTATTAATTTTTTTCTTCCATGTCGGCCTATTGTGAAATATTTTATTTTGATAGTATTCTTGGGCGGCGGCACGGCTCGACCCCCTCCTCGCGCCAGAACTGAGCTGATGCTATGTAATCCGTAATTACAGCTAGATTTGATCCCGTATTTAAAAAAAATAGATACTTTGCACATCCTGAAAACATTCTTCTCTCAATGATGAGAGATGGGAGAAAACATATCAGAGTACTGGACTTACAACGAGTACTTAAAGCAAAGATATCGCAAATGTCTGCAATCAGAAATGTTGACATTCCATCAACCAATTTTCCGGCTAAAGATTACATAGAACTGATAAACTGCACAGATTTGGCTGTAATTTGAATTACGCTTTTTATGGATTTCACTGATACTGTTATTTATTCATAGACTCATTCAAGGTGATACCACAAATGTTAAAATTCCTAATCTTCCATGCCACAGCCAAGCCGTAGAACGGTGTGTAAAATTGGTGACAGAGGCATCGCATCATCTTCTGTTTGTGGTGACAGTGCATGTGATGGATACATAAGGGCAAGACTGGAGTCCAGAAGACGTATGCCTGCTTTCAAGACAGAGTCAGATTTTTCTACAGAGTAATATATTTTGACATGTATCTCCACATATTATTTGTATATTAAGATTTCCTAGGTTATTTTCAAACTGAGATCAGAAACAAGTTCATGTTATTATAGGACTTCTGTAATATTTGTAATGAATCTACAAATTCTGTACAGAATAGATGCCTACTGTAACATACACACAACACTGTTCTGTACATGTTTTAAATCTTTTATAATATGTTTTGATAAATATAAAGATGCTGTATTCGTGCCTAGTTGTAAGATATTTTACTTTCATTTTTCCATTCAAGTATAATGTAAAAATTTAAATAAGTTTCAACCAACTTTTCGAGTCCTCTGTAGCACTCAAAGGAATAAACTCAGGGACTAATACTTTTGTGGCACAGTACTCTAATGGTAGGGCAACTTTTCCGCCATATTAGAAAAATCAATACCAATTTTGTTTTTTGACCCCATTTCACTCCACCCTAATATATAATGCATACAACCACCGAGGAGGAAAAGAAATTACCAGGAAGAATGGCGTAGAAAACAGAAAATATATTGAAAACTAAAGTGATATCTAAAAGCAACCAAATGAAAAAACGCGTTTTTATTAATTCATCATTTCCCATATTGTATTCCACTCTCACAAATTATGAACTGTTCCACATCTCTGTCAGGAAATTATTTCATTAGGTTGCAATGAAACATAATTGGTTTCGTCAATGTTTTGGTTACTTATTCAAACTCAGAAACGCGCAATTAAAATTGTTCATATTTCCATCAAACTTTCGGGTGGCATGGTAGGTGGTCCTTTTCTTAAACGTAATGTACTTCTTAAGTAGTTCTGTTCTTACATCTACCTCATCTTCTTATTGCATTGCAAACGATATTGCAAATGTCTCACTCTCAAGAGTATGTGCGTACTTAATTAAGGTTAAATTAATGAAAACAGAAAAATAAACATATACATATTTCTTTAATTAAATGTAATGATAGCTGAGTTATGACTTTAGTACATTAATAAAAATACATTAGAAATATGTTTCCTTGAAGTAACTTGGTAACTTACTTTGAATAGCCAAATGTAAAATACACCTCCAAAAATAATACACATTAATATTACTAAGATTATCGACGTGTGGAATAGTAACTTCGAAAAACTTCTTAATGTACGCAACGGAGAACAAAGAGAGGAATTTGAAATCTACAAAGCAGAACCGCGTATACCCAAACCTAGCGACATCGAGTTCCAAATGTTGATAAAGAAACTTAAAAAAAATCAAATCACCGGAACAGACAATATGGAAGCCGAATTAATTAAAGCGGAAGGAAAGGCACTAACCAAGGTTCAAGTTTCAAGGTTCGCAACGGAGTGGAACAAGGGAATCCCTTGTCACCACCAATTTTTAATTTTACTTTAGTATATATGATTCTGAAAATAAAAAAAGGACTAAAAGGGACTAACGTTGAACCTTGAATCAAGTTCTGGTGTGCGCGGATGATGTAGTCAGTTTAATAGTGAATGATATGGATGCACTACAAAGCAAGACCGATGTCTTAGTAGAAGCGTGTCATCAGATAGGTACACAGGTAAACAGAAAAAATACACGATAACGAAGGAAATATATATATAAAAAATAAATATGAAACAAATAGAAAGTAAACACATGTAAATACATGGGAGCATATATAATAAGCAAAAACGATGTAACGGAAGAAATAAAAAGCAGTTTAGCATCGGTTATATATATATTATATATTATATATGTTATATATATATATATAACATCGGTTATTCTGCTTGTTATACTTTACGGTTGAGAAAGTAAGAGTACGATACTAGCAGATTACGAGTGCTTAAAAATAAGGTCATGTGAAAGATATACGTTCTGAAATAGGACGAAATGACTGCAGAATGGAAGAAACTGCATAATGAAGAACTTCACGGACTGTACGACTCACCCGATGTTGTAAGAATAATGAAATCACGGCAACTAAGATGAGCAAGCCATTTAGCTCAGAAGGGGAAAAACTTAAGATTATTTATATTCCTTCTTGGTTGGAAATCCGGAGGGAAAGAGAGAGTTCGGAAGATTGACATGACGTTGGGAGGACAACATTAGAAGGATCTATGAGAACTAGGCATTAGTGATCAAAAATGTCTTGACATTGCACATGGTTGAATCCTGTTGCAAACGTATGTTACGGCGATGATGGATTTGAGAGTTCCTTAAGTCATAGAGTAAGTAAGTAATATCATAATAAGTAATATTACTTACTTCTATTTTAAACTTAAGTTTTATGTAAAGTATACATGGTATCCAAATAATGGTGAAAACTTCCGGAGGTGATAATTGATATCAAAACAAGAAATAGTTTCTTTGAATAAATTCAAAATTATGCATAGCTACGGAGAGATAAACACTGAAAATAAATGAGCCTTCGTCACAAATAGCTTCGTAGTACGACATATATTGACGAAAGCAAGCAATATCGGCTTAGCAAATAACGCTTGAATCAATACCTGATACATCTATTTAAATAATGCTCTTGGTTGAGGGCTTGTCTCATAGAGAGCTTTCGCGAACAAAATATTTCTTTGGCCAGAAATAAAATAACATAATACGGCAAACATTTCATTTTTTCATTTAGGGGGACCCGCATAATACGGCAAACACATAAATCTTTTCTAAGCTGCATTCGCATATCATAAACATAAATTAAATACTGTATTGCGAACTACTTCGAGTGTTATTTGTTAAGCCGATACCACTTACGCCATTACTTGTCAAGATATGAAGTCAGTTGTCATGATGCCTCGAAACGCGCCGAAATTAAGAAGATTTGGAATTTCGATACAAGGACATAATCCCTCCTTAAGTTCGCACTATTATTTCGGGGACATCCTGTAGCGTTTTTAAAAGATTCTGAATGCATGGAGGTTTAATTTCTATTAGATTCCAAATATGCATATTATATATTCCTAGTAACAATATTACTGAAATTTGATTCTACTCATGTTCTATCCAGTGTTAAACGAAATACTGTTTCGTGACATTGAATTTTTGTAGTGAGTCTGTGAAATTTTTGGAAGAAACAGACAAGAACTTTTGTGTCAAATTATGACATGACAGGTTCTTCAAATTGAAACGGACTCTAGTCAGTATATACTACTACAGCCTATCGATGATAATATGATACGAGTATAATAAGATCATTGATATTCAATTGTTTTTATTATCATTTTCTGGTGCCACTCACATTTGCATGTCACAAAGCGCATCTGTTTAATACATACTTTTTTTAAGGACGATATTGCACCGAGCTTTTATCTATGTACCTTTCTTTAAAAAAGAAAACTTTGGTAAACTTTATTTTGATATGAGCCAGTCTAGTAACTCTGAAATTCGGCCCGTCACGATTCGCCCTTTAGGTATTAAAATCCACATCCATGCCCCTGCCGGGACACTTACTCGGGACCTTAGAGTCACTGGCCTACAGCCGCTGACCGCATGGAATACAATCACATTATAATATTTTCCGATGATAAAATTCTACTTCAATGAAATGGTTAATAAATTTCAAAGATTACGGAAGTGCTAAGAAGAATCTGTGTAAAATAAGGGAAAAAGCAAAATGTTGAAAAAATGAAATGAATTGTAATTGAACCAGAATAACATATAACAAGTAGAAAATGCAAAGTTAGATGTAGAAGATATTTCCAACTTCAAATATTTCGAAAGTTGTATTAACGAAATGTAGAAAGAAAGGTGAGAATGAATATTATCTCTTGAAGAAAATGAGTAGGTTTCCTTTTGTAGGAAATTATTAACTGTTGATAGTAATGGCTGTGTGAAAAGGTACGTGTTTAACGTGTGGTGTAATGTTTAGTGAAGAGCAAAGACGTTGACTCTTCACAGAACTGTTGAAGATGATATGAAGTTTTAAATCGAACAAGAACATGATGGAAAAGTGACAAAACGATTTGTAATGAGGAGGTGGAGTTGAAAGAAAATTAGAGAAAAGCTATATTCGAGAGAATAAAGATGAAGGAAAGAAAAGAATTTTAAAAAATATTTGTAAATGGTAAATTAAATAATTCATTTGATGTTATGGCTGAAGATGTTCGATGAGAGAGAGAAAAAAAGAGTAATTTGTGGAAAGCATTAACTGAAGGATAATTGAACTTTAATACCATACATGAGAGGTTAATGACCGTAACCGTGGTGAATGAAACAACTGAACATGTTTCGCAAAGTACTATAAAAAAGAAACAGAATGTGCGGTAACAGGGAATTCCAGTTTTCAGAGTAGGGCCTACTTGAAAGATTAAAGAAAACTAACATTTTTCTGAAAGCTTACTGGACGGCAATGGCCAATGTGAAAAGCCCTTCTAAACCACAATCTCTCTCATATAAAGTGTTGACCATATTTGTTTCTACGAAATTAAAATCTTTTATTTACTTTACCAAATCCTGAAAAGGCCTTCTAATTCAAAATAATGACAAAGTATAAAATTCAAAATTATTTAGAAATAATAACACAATTAGATGGTAATGAGATTATTAATAAAATCGAAAATAATTATTATAACTATTTAAATAGATGCATGAAACCCTTTCGGTGTATTTGATGAAGACTAGAATTTAAAGAATATTTCCGAAACACTGAAATAATAGTTAATGTTCATTTACCCAGAAATAAATTACTTGAATCTAATGATAACGTCGGAAGATATACACAAAAACAACCATCCTTTCAATAGATACAATAGATGTCGGTAGTATAAAGCATCATTACAGATTGCCACATTCTATAAAGGATATTATAATATGCTTTCGTTCTTACCACCTTTATGTCAAATACCTTGTTGAATTTGTTCAAAGAGCGAAGATAAAAGGAAAAGAAACTAATGACTATTTAAGAGTAATAGATTAACAACATATGATAAGATTTAAATGAGAACTGTACCTTTATATAATTGTATCTCGATGTCATTATAAATCCTTTTATAATGATCCTTTTATAATAGACACTGTTAGCATCAGCTTTAAGCCCATACAGACATGCTTTGCCGAGAAAAAAAAATCCTCATTGATCAGGGCAACGGTCTTGACCCCTGCTCAACCTTTGTACGCTATACTCACCACTAATAACAGCATTTCCTTATTCATCGAGTATCGCTCCAGCCTTAATTTAACCCAATCCTTCAATTTAACATTCATATTGCCATACTATGAAGAGGACGATACAGAATAATTCAAGACCACAGGAAAAGGACATACTTTGTCTATTTCAGCCCTATCGAGATAATAATGCATTTGTTTACTCTTTGAAAGGTCTTTCTAACAATGTATTATGCAAGAAGATAGCATGCATAATCTGTTTAATTCAACCATATCTTTGTTTGATGTCCAGGTAAGCGTAATGCTGATTATGGACTTTCAAATCACTCTCCAGTGAAATAGACACGGTCTTGTCCTGTAGTCTGCAGTTGTCAATCAATGTACGCGGACTGAAAAAGAGAATCGCTTAAAGTTGAGCAAATCTAAAGTATATGAAATTAAAGGAAACACTTGGTAAATTCCGACAAGTGAAACTTCTCTCTAATACCACCATTTTGTGTTGTATCGAAATTGACAAGCTCTTAAAAGGAAGCTAATATCTCTCCCTTCATCCCAATATTGAGTCTTTCTTTTTTCGTCGCAACATACGATTTATCTTCTTCAATACTTCCAAGAACTTCGGTTTGTCTTCCTTTTTCCCCCTGAATTATACCTTATTTTTAATCCATCATAATAGTAGCTTTGTACGCTCAATGTCGTAGCCAGTTCCCTTCATTGTCTTAAGTATTTGTCTTCTCCGCCTGTTCTAAGCATTTTCCTATTTCGCTTTTCCTGTGTTTAGCTGAATTTTTCCATTCATCTCGATGTTCACATAACAAACACTTCCAATTTTTACCAAGTTTAATTGTCATAAAAGAGTTTTAGACAAGCAAATAAAATAGCAAATTTCACAGCCATGTTTTCTAGTGTCAGATAAATTGTGATGTGTCTATCTGAATGATATACGAACGAGTGAAATTGTGCAATGCCTTGGCATTAATTGGAATTCATTTGGAAGTCCGTTGATCTTGCGTAGTAATTAATGACGTGTTTATCTAGTAGAAACTGAAACTATGACACTGAACAAATGCCGATGAACGTAGTAATTATGAAGCTGTAATTTTATCTCCTCTACTAATTGACTTCTGACTGTGTAATCTGACTCATCGACGTCTGAGTACTCAGACTAATTGACTTCGACTGATTTTGTTTCTTCGATCGTACTGGTTAAATAACTTCGGATTAATTCTAAACGTCCTTCTAGCCAGAAAACTTTCAAATAATTTAAAACAAATGAGCGATACTCCAACCTTACTAAGTATATTTATTAGGACATGTTGGTTAACGCTATCAAACGCTTTAGCCAAGTCAGTATAACATTGGGTCTTTTAGTAATTTAACACTGTATTTCGTTAATATTCTAGCAAACCTTTCTAAGCGTAGATTTGTCTGGAATTAAGCCATTTTCTTTTAACATATGTTTTAAATTAAATAGTAGGTGTTCACATAAGATAGGTTCAAATAGAAAAATCATTGTATTTAAAATAGTAATCGATCTACCAATATGTAGTGAGAAATCATCGCCACAATGGTATAAATAGTAATAATGAAAGCCCATTTCCCTGATCGCATTCTTATGAAAAAGGTCGAAAGATAATTCATAAAATTATTTCCAACAAACTCGAGTTGAAATCACTACTAACAACACGGACAGCACGTCATGTTGCAAATCAGGAGCATCATTCTCGACAGCAAATCACCCCGGATAATAACTTTGACAGATGGAAATCAACATCTACTAAGAAAAATGAATACCGATTACTGCGACAGTGGAGCAGGATCAAATGAGCAGACAGGTGTGCGAGACAAGTAAATCACAGCGTGGTACGGAATGTAAACAATAACAAAAAAAATGAATCTCAGTTAGTTACACATAAGTTATTATATCAAAATACTAATGGTTAACATACTAATGGTTAATGGATTTCTACACAAGTATGCCTGAAAACAGCTATCATTTAATTTGGTTTCTGAATCAAAGATTAAATAACATTCATAAATATTCAGAATTATTCCGTAACAGATACGGCCTATTACAAACAGGTTGACCGCATTGATTAGGCTATTTTCAGCTGAAAATTCTAACTTCGGGTATCTTCGGAAACAGTAAACCAAAGATGCCAGGTTCGAGCCCCCCAAGGGTAGGCTGAACCTTCAAAATTAGGAAACATTTGTGCCGATACATTTTTAATCTTTTAAGTGCAATAAGACATGTTGAAATGTTATTAAGTGAAGCAAAAGTAACATTCATTTAAATAAGTAATGATATAGTATTTCGAAACTTTGCATACATTGGGCAGTTGCTTGTTTTGCCACCTACGTTTCATACGTAAAAACATTTCAATTGAAAGGAAAGAGAGCGAACATAGTTCTATCATCCACAGTAGAATGAAATCATTTTGGATTTACTGGCCTTCAAACAGGCGCCTCGCCAGGTGGCGGATAGGGAAATGACGGCCAGATATGGTGGGTACGGGATTCCGGCGAGGACCAAAACAAGTTCTGCTGCCTTGCAGTTAGTAGAGCGACCTACAAAGGCTAGGGGAAGATAACCCAGAACAAAAATATCATGGTGAGGGGAAGCAGCTTCATTATTACCACCCTGCGACTGAAAATGAATGACATTGGTAAGGCTCAGAGATCGACAGAGGATGACATCTTTAATGTCTGCCTTTACTGTGAGGTTGTAGAGCTGACAACTCTACACCGATAAAACCTGTCAAGAAATACTAACAAATGGTTCATTGATTCTCCTGGAGTAAAATATTTCGGAGGTAAACTAGTCCCTCATTCAGTTCTCCGGGCGGGGACTGCTTCAGGGGACTCCAAGAACAGAATTAAGAAAGATATTATAATAGGAACGTGTAACGTACGAACGTTATACCAAACGGGCGCTCTTCAAGTGGTGGTAAGTGAGACCGACAAGTACGATCTAGAGATATTAGCGATACAAGAATTTCGGTGGGAGGGTCAAGATAGCTTCCGACAGGCGGTTCAGAATGTAGAGTTGGTAAACGAAAGGCTCGATGGGGCGACATGCTTTTAATAAATGTCCATGCTCCGACCGCGGTGGCTAATTATAACGAAAAATATATTTTCTACGATGAGCTGGAAAGGCTGTTTTACCGATTACCGAAGTATAATTCGAAAATTGTGTTGGGTGATTTGAACGCGAAGGTAGGGAAGGAAGAAAAATATAGACATATATAGGAAAATACAACATTCTCGAAAAGACCAACAATAATGGGAAAAGACTTTCGCTATTTCGAAAAATCCACTAGTAAAGAACACATACTACGACGTACACAAATAAACATGAGTATCTCCAGATGGCAAAACTCTCAATCAGATTGATCACGTTTTAGTAGATAGAAATAAAAACATAATGGATTTTAGCTCGTGCAGAGGAGCGGAAGGTGGCACCGACCGTCAGTTAGTGATCACAAAAGTGAATGGAAAGTTTTGCATCGCGAACAGAGAAAGCAAGGGATCAATAGAACTGAAATTCAAAGTGAAACGATTAAATAATCCGAGCATGAAAGCAGATTAGCAACTCGAACTCTCAAGTAGGTTCGAAATCTTAGCCTACTCGAGTAATAATAATGATAGTATTGATAATGAAATTGATGTAAGTAAGATGTGGGAAGCAATTCGTGAAACAGTTAAGAGCGCAGCAAAGGAACGTGTAGGTGAGAAGAAACAACAAGACGACAAGCCTTAGTTTCATCAAGGACATAAATAAGCAATGCAACGATTGCTAAGTAATAAAAGCGAAGCAAATACCAACAACTACACTAGCGGAAAACCGAACAACGCCACAGAGACAAAGACCGAGAATATATGACGCAAAAGATTCAGGACATAAAGAAAAACGGCAAGACAAATAGCATATGAGATCTTTACAAAGGGGGTAAATTCGTTAAGAAAAGTTGCCAACCAAGGTTAGGAATAATTAGAAAACACGTGGGGATCTTCAGGTGGATCCGATGAAAAATGTCGATGTATGGAAAAGTTATTTCGACAAACTTCTTAATGTACACACCGGGGAGCAAACAGATTAATTTGAAATCCATACAGCAGAACCGTGGATTCCTGAAACTAGCGAGATCGAGATCGTAATGCCGATAAAGAAATTGAAAAAAAAAATCAAATCATCATTAATAGACAATATTCCAGCCAAATTAATTAGAGTGGGAAGAACGGCACTAATCAAGGAAATAGATAAATTGATAAGTGTTATATGGAGAAAGGAGGAGCTTCCAAAGGAAAGGAAAACCCCAATAATACGTAGGTAGTTCCGATTTTCCAAAATGCACTAAATCGGACTGTAATAATTACCACGAAAACTCGTTACTTCCAACCTGTCACAAAGTATTAAGTAATATTCTGTTAACA
>JAGDQP010041498.1:0-16884 GCA_022664845.1 Lepisma saccharinum | reverse complement strand
TGAAGAGTTTGAAAACAATCCGAGAAAGCTTTCGGTATGGTTATCAAATTATTTGTCGTGGTTTTTATATGCTTTTCTTTAACTCATGATGGTTCAACTATGTCTTCACATCTTAAAATCCTAATTTAACTCATTTCCCAATTTCCTACAATGATGAAAGTTTGCTCAGCGACGTAAATCGGCTGACAATACAATATTCCATTGTTACTTTCATATATTTTAAAAGCATATTTTTAATTTCTTATTAATATGAACTTCTTTATCCTAAAATAAATACTTGCCCGCAACGATGTTGCGTTTGACTGGTTGCAGAACACTTTAGGATTTGGGTGACAAAACATCAGCCTACAATATCTAGGGTAAGGAAAAAGTATCCGAACAAACTCGAAAAAAATAATTTAAAAAAATACTTTTTGAAAACATGCTTTTCTTTTTTAAAAAAATAAAACAATTCGTACTTAAAAGTAAAAAAGAAAATGCTTTCCAAAAAAATATTTTTAAAAAGATGGAATTTATGCATGACTAAAAAGAAAATCATGGGGCGCGTCAGTTGAAGAATTTATAGATGGATTGTATATAGAGTTCGTAACATGCTTTTCTCTTTAGTCATGCATAAAGTCCTTTTTTAAGTAATTTTCGTGATTTTTTTTTTTTTACTTTAGACTTCGATTTTTTTTAAATAAATGCCAGTTTTTGAAAAGTTTTTTCCTTATTATTATTAATTATTGAATTGTTGAATGCCGCACTTGTCGCCTTTTAGTGTTTCCTTCTGTTGAAAAAGAAAGAAATCACAAGGTAAGAGAGAAGGAAAGTGTAGAGAATTTGGGGGAGAGTTGCTACTTGGTGCTTATTAGGTCTTCGGGTAAAACTAGGCGGATGTAACCTGACTTTCTTTGAAGCTGAGTTGTCCCTTTATCTGTGGGTCATATTCGTTACATTGTTTGTCTTCTCTCACCCCTCTTTTTTAACCTTATAGGTTAAAACCTTATAGGTTTTTTAACCTTAGAAGGGAGATATTTATAAGGCAATTTTTCTTTAATTTAGAACTGGATTACGCAAGGAACAATTGACAGTGGAATGTGCACAATGTCAACGGTTGATTCTTTTGGAGGAAGCGAGCACAATAGTAGTAACCAGTTTAATGCGATGGAAAGGGACGTCGTTGGAACTGAGAAACATATACCATGGTATTCCTCAGCCTATGGGAGCAAATCACATGACAAAGACAGCTATAGACTGAAAATTTCAGAAATTCCTGAGGAAGATGATATAGAAAGTCAGCATTCTTCTGCGGCTGCGAAGATCAAGCTGAGGTAAGAATATAGTGAGTAGCAAGTGCTAGTACATAGTTTTTGGTCTTAAAAGTGAATTAATAAAATTGTAACTTTTTTTTTTTCAAAATTATCGAAGGTCAGTGACGTAATATATGGGACGAGATGACTGGAGAATGGAGGCGACTGCATAATTAAGAACTTTAAGGACTGTACGACTCACCCGATGTTGTAAGAATAATGAAATCACGACGACTAAGATTGCCCATGTAGCTCTGATGGGAGAAAAATGATGATTATATTCCATCTTGGTTGGAAAGCCGGAGGGAAAGAGACCGTTGGGAAGACCGATACGACTTTGAGAGGACAATATTAGAAGGGATCTTCGAGAAGTAAGTGTTTGTGATGAAAACTGGCTTGATCTTGCCCAGGATGGATCCCGATGGCGAACGTTTGTTACTACGGCGATGAACTTGCGTTCCGTGAGCCATAGAGTAAGAGTAAGTAAGGTCAATGACATAATAGCTATGCCGTCTCGGGACTCTTACTTGTGCGCGTGACTGTAATGGCTTTAAGCATAGCTCTCCAGTCTGAATAACCATTCTCATGTATAGGTTACATCGAGTGAGCTAGAAGATATATATATATATATATATATATATATAAAGTAAATTTTAGACAAATGAAGGAGAAAAAAGGATTACTTACAGCTTAACGCACTAGATCACACATATTCACATGGGAGAATGCCTTTATTCATGGTTTGAGCGCGAAAATAAAACCTGGCCTTAACCTTCAATAACTCTAAGCTCCCCTTTTCCTCTGTATTTTCAACACAATTCGACCCACGATCCCACCTTGTACTTAAACGCTATACAGTTATTATTATTTCAAGTTCCGGATATCTACGTGCTACAGCAGTCAGTTGTTCTCCAGTTTTGATGTTTTGTCCGCTACGTGTCGCCACTGTCTCTTCAAACTTGTACTTTGTGAACACGTGAACTTCGCTGTCTTCCTCTCTACTTGAAAAAGTGTGAATACACGAAATATGGTGACTTTTTTGTGTGTACATGTGGATATGTGTGATCTAGTGCGTTAGTAAGCTGTAAGTAATCCTTTTTTCTCCTTCATTTGTCTAAAATTTACCGTAAATTGTACTTCCGTCTTTCCTTTGTACTAGTTATATATATATACTATACTGTATATGTGTGTGTTGTGCAGGTGAACCCCCGTTGGGTTCCCAATTTTCGCGCGGGGTTCGAAATAACGGAAAATAAAATATTCCGGTCAACAGTAGCAGTGTGCGCTCACGATTGTGTTCGCGAACGGGCATCAATCAAGTTCAATTGCCACGGGCCCCAGATTGTCTTACGCCGTAACTGTCTCGATGCGCAGATAAGAACTTTATTCTCAATATTAAGAAGTTATTTACAGTGCAACGTGATGATACGTCAGTCTATTTGTTTAAGGCAGTTATTCTCAAACTTTTGACAAATTGAGGAATGTTTCTGTAGCAATTCACTTTTGGGCGGCTTTCAATAGCAGGTCCCCGAAATTATTTTGCTGGTCAGGGCCAAAGTATTTGTTATTTAATTATCTATTTTGGTTATTTGGCATTTCAAAAATTAGATTGATTCTTTACATGTTGTTCGCGATAAAAGATGGAATGAAAATGTATGTTCCCAAAGCTCGAACTTCAAGAAAACTTCAAACCGACTATCATTTCCCAGCCAATGAATTCAAATGGTATTTCGCTGAGTCCGGGAAGAAGAAGAAGAAGAAAAAAGTAACAGCAATAAATATACGGTATTCTTGGGTCCAGAACATAAAGACCTTCCATCAACCCTTGGTCAGGACAAAATCACAAACATCTGGAGGAAATCTTGTTCAGTTTTCTGCTGTTTTCGATCCAAACGTTGTCACTTCTTTCTTTAATATTCGTTTTTTTTTTTTTTTTTTTTTGCTTCCTTCCTTTCTTTCTTTCTCTGGGGGTCACTCAAGTACCTGAACATTCAAGGGGAGAGGGGGTTCAAGCTTTTGCTATCTGCTTTAAGAAAGTGGCAACGCCGAAGATTTTTTTGGCGGAATCTTTCTGACGGTGGGTGTTAATGTTTGGTTAACCGCAAGTGGTAGGACAGCTTGCTGCCTGACCGAAGGTTCACAAGAGAAGTTCTGGCCAATAGTTGAAATAGTAAACCCTAGGTCACATTTGGCTTTGTTACCAGCTGCTGCGTGTTGCCTGATATAGGTTGACAAAGATAACTAAGACCCTGGTGGTGTCGCTAGTGTAGTTAAATACTTACCGTAAAACAGAGGGTGAGAAGAGGAGAAAGTGCTTGAGGTGGAGGGAAACCCAGCTGACTGTTTGCCAAATCTACTACAGGAAATTCTTCAGTGTAGCTGCATGCAGCTCCTTTGGTAATGTTACGGACGTTTCTTCGCTAACTACGAGAGCCGAAATGAGGCATCCGTAAGTGTAGCAACAATGTAAGATTGACTTGTTCACTTAGCCGTAACGCCCACACTCCCCTCCCAAGACATTTTTTGGTGATTAATGCAAAATAAAAAAAAGGCAAGAGATGATAGCTCTGTAGTTCGCAAATTTGACGCGGCTTCAGATGAACTTGTGCCCTATAACAACCGTCGAGCAGCATAGTGTGAACCTCAACTAGCTGGCGAACAATCAACAACCGCTAGTAAAGTAGCGAATGTTCAACTTTTATCAGTCACCAGCCCCTCACGTGACGTCGCCATGCTGATAGCACCGTTTACCAGCTCAGTGTGAACACTTCACATTTAATAAGCAGCAGGCAGTGGCTGGTGATTCGCCTAGTCAAGGCAAGTGGACTGGGAAGGAGACCATAAACATCATGAATCGAAAATACTAGTGCCTGTGGAACGCCTCATCCCCTATCCATTCTCTAACCCACTTGCGTTCTCTCAATCTTAACAATCGTAATATTTTTTACGTGGAAAAATTTCTGGATTCCAGAATCCAAGATGATGACAGGCCAGAAAGGTGCATTCTGAAAAATCTTTAAAGGATTAGGCTGCTTCATCTTGGATTTCCGAATTCAAACCGCAGTATTGGGCTACGAAATTAAAAAATATTGACTTCAGAATTAAACTCAACTCACGTTAAGCCGTCAGGTATGAAATGTAACGAAACTCTGATCGTTGAAAAAAATTAAGCTTGCGTAGGCCTTCACTGTTCAACTTTTTAACAATAGGCAAAAGTAGACGACAGTTGTATTTTAATTTGAGCCAGGGTCCGTAAACCGATTCTGCTAGAGCTAATTCGACAGTACCAGGGTATCTACAGGTTAATGAAAGTTATGAAAAAGTAATGAAATTGAATTTTCAGGTTATGAATTCAGTCAGGTAAACCTTGTTTGTTTGTTTGATTTTTATTGTACATTTACCATTTTTCCAAATTTGCAGGAAAATATTCACCTACATTTGAACCATGTTTAATGCTATGAACCTTTAGTGTTACAGCAGCATGAGTTAAGAAATATATTTAGCCAGGGAACGTATATCTTGTAAGTTCGTGTGTGACAATCCCGTGTTCTCAACAATTCTTTATGTTTTTGTTCCATGAAAAGGTCATGAATTTAGCTTTGTGAATTCTGAAGACACCTTGAAAACAATGTAATTTCAAATTTACAGTCACTTCCACAAGGTAATAAATAAGTAATTGAAATTGTAAAGGTTTATATAGATCACTCTTGTGTTATCACTACAAGCAGTATTTAATACCAGCGATGGTAAACTAAGTATGAACCCCCAACAGCTGCTGGTAGGTAAACGAGCCTAATTTGGCCTAATCTTATGTAGTAACTTAAAACTTTTATTTTTATTAATTTTTATTTTGTCAAGAGAGTAGGTGCAATTACAGGTAGTGTTCAAACAAATACAGTGATTACTAAATTGTTTTATTCATGAATATTTTGAACACACATTATTTTACATTGTCAGGTTCTTTAAAAAAATCGGTTTGCAGATTACCTTTCCTTAGAATAGTAGAAAGCTTCTTGAAATATCTGTTAATTGGTGGTAAAACATAAAAGTATCATACGTGAATTAGATATCAAACGAAAGAACTGATGAAAGTTAAAATCATCAATATTAATCTACAATTGAAAAAAATTTTACCACCGACTGGGATTTGAACCTATGAGTATGACACAGTTGAATGTTATTACAAACTCGCCACGCTAATCGCTTACCCAGCCTGTTAAACAGTAGGCACCCTTTATTTTACCAGCGTTCCACTGATACCATATTCCGTGTTTTAATTTATTATTGTTGTTTTAAAATCTCTTTTTCTTTGTAATTCGATATTTATTTGTGAACTCAATTACAATATGTAACGTTATTGTTCTTTCGTTTTAATGTGGGATTATGCTTATGTTTTGAACGTCAGGAATACTCCCTCCACCGCGCGTACTTTCCCTCTGCGAGGGAAATCGCTTGGAATTTGGGAAATAATTTTATCTAAAGACATGCGGCAATCTTTTTGTCCATAGCTGTACCAGCGCGTACAATTGAAACATTATAAAAGCACATAAATGAAACGAGAAGTGAAAGGAAAAAATAAAACATGGATAGGTTTGCCCTTGAACCAACCTGTTACAGACTGAAGGAAATATTTTTATCAAAAAAAAGTTGAAACCTTCCCTTAAACCCCCGAAAAAGTTGAAGAAATTTTAACCAGTTTAAAGGTTAGTGTGTTCCAAAAAACATTAGTTGTGGAGTTTACCAGATCATTTGCCTGTGCAAGGACCAGTATATCTGAGTGACTAACCAGAACCTTAAGAGACCTCCTCGCTCCAACCCTCTCATTTTTAATATTTCTCAAAATATTTCAGAAACTAAGAGTATTATCAAAAATGTAAATTCATAGCGCACTAGAACTTACGAATTACTATGAAATGCAATGTACAACGATCTCGAGATCGTGTCCATTGACGAGTAATACGTTTTCAAAGATTATGACGTCATTATTTAATTGAAGTCTGAGCACTCATTAATCGACAAGATCTCGAGATCGTCCATTGCATTTCATAGTAATTTGTAAGTTCTAGTATGCTATGAACGTACATTTTTGATAGTACTCTTAGTTTTTGAAATATTTTGAAAAATATTAAAAATGGGGAGACTGGAGCGAGGAGCCCTCTTAACACCAGGCTCATAGATCATATTAAAGATGTCAAAAATAATGAATTTCTTATATCTGGCCTCCTACAACACCTGAAAGCTACCACATATAAAGTAGCTGATGCCCAAGATACTGTATTAAACAGATTCCCATGTAGAGCAAATGGTATATACAAGCATTTTTATTTACAAAAAGCAATCTGCATTAAATTTAGATCAAGGCTTGTTAAATAAATCGTGGTTTGACGATGAATAAAATAACGTAATATTTCTTAAAACCAATTATTTATTTCAACATAACTCTTTTTTAGCCATATTTCACATTTTATTAAACACTGAAATGTATAATTCCCCAAATATAACCAAACATACAGTTATTCAACCAAGTCATTTGTTTTAATACCTGGTAACAACGTTGCATTTCGCAATACACTGTGGCAACATTGAACCTACCTTGTTTCCGCTTTGAACCGCAATTCTTTATTTAACCAGCATAGAGAACAGACAAAGGCAACTTTCCGCATGCCTTCTTTTATCCCTGCGGATTTTTATCCTCCCTTCTCACCTGATGAAGTCAATATATTAGTTGGCGAAACTTGTAGTGATTGCAGTGCCAAGTTGAATATAATTTGAAGTTAGTTTATTTATGTGTCAGTGGTTTCATTTTCGTCTTTTCTCCTTTTTAGCATATAAGGGTTTATACATTAACATAGTCTCATACTCTACGTACACAGGGATCACGGTGGCTCAATGGTAGAGCGCCCATCTCTGGGGTCATCGGTTCAATGCCTGGTCGTGCCATGTGAACTTTGTGGTGGACAAAGTTTTCTCGGGGTTCTCCCCTTTCCTCTCACTTTCTTTATTCCACCAATTATCTATCCTGTCTGAGCAAACGTTGCCTAAAGGCCTTAAAAATTAAATTAAAAAACTCGACGTACATCACTAACCCCTATACAGGGAGTACGTTTAGCAACGCAGCACAGCGCTTGTCGGCCGAGCTTGCGCTTTACTCACCTGTCCCCGCCCGTTATTCGGCCCGACCATTGCTGTAGTCCCAAATATTTCACAAGATACTAGGACTGTCAAAAATATCGATAAACCGAAATCGATATCTGTATTTTGAATATCGAAAATTCGGTATCACCCATACCGATATACCGACCCAGCAAGCCAAATGTCGACACCGACGGCGGCCTGACCAACTAGTAGAAGGGGAATGGTCGGCGCGATCGATGAGGGCCTTTTTCCGGGCCCGCCGTCGGGGTCGGCATAGAGGCGTTACCCCGCCGAAGTCGGCTTCTCGTCGGGATTTTTCAAAACCCGACGTCGGCTGACCAAATGCCGACGTCTCGGAGCTTGCTGGGACAATACCGAATAGTATCAATGTACTTAACATCGGAATATTGAAATACTGGATTCCTCTGAAATTCTGAAAAAAATAATACTAATAACTTATATAGAGGAAGTAGCATGGCAGAGCTGAAACCAGGTCAGTTTTGGTGACCCGACCTAAACCAGACATACGTTATCCGGTCTAAAACTTGACCCGATTAACACGATATGAGAACAACGAGCTCCAGTTTCGTAATTTTCGTGCTCTGAGGGATAACACTTCCGATCTCGGTCACCCCTCAAACGTAAAGAAATAATCAAATACTCTACTTAGTCTTCCGGGTGACGAGACCTAAATCGGGTCACCAGGTCAGGCCGGATCCCCGGATCATCATAGTCTTCCCTAATTCGTATGTATTTTTTTTTCGGCTAGCAAACGATGTCTTATTTTAGTCTCTTTTACTCTTCATTTTGGAGTATTGTGAGGAGAGAGAGGGAAAACAGAATCTTAGAAAGAGAGAAGAAATTGCTGAGTTATATATGAATTGCAAGAGTAGTGCCATTGAAACCAGTCTTACATTAGTCTGTTACTAATAAATTTATTTGAGTGACAAAAGGAAAACAATCCACAGCACTTGCTTGTCTCTTCAAACCCCGCCCTCTTCCATGGCAAACCGTGACTACCCTTTGTTATGTGACGTGGTTATCAGTCACTATGCAATAAACATTGCGCTGTTGAAAGGAAAGAACGAAAACATGTCCTCTCCTCTTCCCTTTTAAGCATGCAGCGAGGTAAAAAAAATACGAAACTCCTTTTCCAGATTACGTAATTTGCTTTTGAGAAATAAAGCATTTATTTTAGAAAAAAAATGAGGAACGTTAAAAATGTTCCTAAAAACTAACTTTGAACAAAAAACCATAACAATTAACTACACAACTATCTCTATAAAATACATTTTTCGAGTTTCAGATACATTGAATTAAATTGGCTTTATTTATGGTAAATTATAAAAGGACCTGGCCAATACCTTCCCCACCTCATCCCAGCTTCTCCCCCCCTCTCTCCTTTCTTTGGTTTGGACTGGGACGAGGTAGGCAGAGGATGGGGAAGGTATTGGCCAGGGTCTTTCATAATTTACCATCCCGGCATCGCAGTTTCAGATGCACCATAATAACGAAATCCGAATTCTGGGTCTTTGAATCTGCGACCCAAATCGGACTAATCCATTGGACTGGATATCCGAAACCCCGGAGATCCGAGTTTCGGATATCCGGACCCTTTTGGATCCGGACCTGGCCATTCCTACTCAACAGTTTTCGAATTATATCGAAATGTTGCTGAAATGCATTTTGCTGCTGGCTTTTATCCCATCGTCAAAACTGCCGATGCGTTATTAACTTCGTTAATTGACTCCACGTGAAGTCAGCAAAGCTACAGCAACTATGTTTTCATTATCAGAAAAGGCCCAAACAGTACCTGATTAGAGCGGACCGTAGTGGCTCAATGGTTAGAGCGCTCACCTCTGGCGCTTGGGTTAGTCGGTTCAAACCCTCCTCGTGCCAGTGAGCTTTGTGGTGAACAAACGCCGTGTGCGTGTTTTTTTTTTCGGAGTTCTCCCGTTTGCTACGACTTTCTTCATTCCATCATCATCCATCTGGTCTGAGCCTGAGTTGCCTAAAGGCCTCAAAATTAAATTCAAAGTACCTGATTACAGCACAATAATTGATCAAGATGCGTGCTCTTGATTTCGAATAAGTCTGTGCGTTAATGTAAATGATTTAATGTTTATTATCATTATAGTGTTCTGTAATAAGAATAATCAAGTTTTTCTTTCTCATGTCAATTTCTTTTTCTTATTTGAGATCGCCAAAATTTCATTACTTATCTCTCGTGTAAATATACACTATATTATTACACTGACAAGGTTAAACGATTGACATTTGGACTGAATCGCTGCCGACCGGGTGGTTGTCAATTTTTCTGTATTAGTTTCAATGTTTACCTATCACAAGGTTCTTGTGAAAAAAGAAATTACAACCCTAAATATAGTTAGTTACGCCTATGATTATACTATTTTTTGCATATTAATCGGAATTTCGGGGTGGGGGTTCGGGCCAACCCCCCTAAATACATACGTCCATCTGTACTTCCATATCGGTCAGTATCATTGTTTTTCGGTATATTGATATCGTTCGGTAGTTTCGATATTTCGGTATATCAATAATTGTTGGTATCCAAAGCATACCGAAAGTCGGTATGAAAATCTCAATACCGAACACCCCTACAAGATATACGTTAAAGTTTGTGAACCTTTAAAGTGAAACCATGTTTTCAGTAGCTTTTGATTCAAGTTCCATTAAAAATGGGGATTAAATAATTAAATTTGTACAAAAACAAAACGAAAACGCAAAATGTTTATTATCCCAGTGATGCAATAAGTGAAATTATATACATAATTTGTTGCATTGGGAGAAACAGAAACGAGAAGATTGTTGAGAGTTTTGCAGAACTACCAAGCATCTATAACAGTTAACAGTCAGTTACAATTCTATATAAAACTTACTTTGCTCATCCCGTTACAAATCTATATAGTATGATAGGACTTACTCCGAACATCGAATAGTCAAACTTCTACATTGCTTCTGAAAACCTAATTCAGCTCTCATATTACTCAAGATCTGCACAAAGAGACAAACTTTCTGCTCAAATTAACTGTGCACTATGTTCACATTTCTACAAAAGTATGATAGTAGACAAAAGATAGCGATTAAATACTGACGCGCTTCATGTAGTTATACCCTGTTCCCCTTCTCAACATTTTGTTACCGATCACGTGGAACCAAAAGTATTTACTTGTAATAATCTCACCGGGTGATTGTCAAATCAAATAAATAAATGAAACGAAAGTAGATGGTATACGCTAATGTGTAAGGTTAATCAGAAAGGTATACGGCGTATACCCTCGACTACACCCCTGCCCGTGACTGGACCGTTTATTAGCTGAATGGATTTTGTATTCCTTTCCGAAGGTGTCCGATACATCCGACACGCCTTGGTATTCAAATATGTGAATTAAGTTATTTTATAATTGTAACTCATCGTGTGGCCTAAGCCTGAAGAACCTCGGGCCGATTGGCGAGAGGGGAGAAAGTGAATCAAGCCTGAAGCCCGGCCTAGAAGGGCTGCGTTGTGTTACTAAACGTTCTCCCTGTACATGTCACATCAGGGTTTTAGAAAGAAAGGAAGACAATTTTGAAGGTTGAGACTACAACTGAATTAATCTCTGAAATCACTTGAGGATGCCGTTTGACCACAGATATTTTTCAGCTTCATAAGTAATATTGGCCTGTGAGTCTTTATTTTGGTACAATATTTGGTGAAAGTTATTATTTTACAACCGTAGTGTATTTTTCGTTATTTAGTTTCATAATTGATGCTTTAAAAAAAAAAAAAAACCTAATGATCAATGAGTGCCTCGGAGTTCAAATAATTATTTTGCTTTGTTTCAGAATGGATAGACTGAGCAGGAACGTGGGAAAGGCATCTCTTCGTGCAAAGTATTTAAATACCGCAACGTTATCACCTGAAAGTGATTCAGCAATATTACCAAGCTTTCCGAAACAAATTGATATATCAAGAGAAAGGGATTCATCAGCAGAGAGAAAGAAGCATTCCAATATCATACATCATGATGTATACACATCCAGTCGAAGTGATAATACTAATTGTGGAAATATCTTAAATGATATCAGTGCAACCATTTCTTCACACAGGAATGTTCCATATTCTAGTTACAGTGACGATAATTTCCATAGAAATAACCGCATAATTAATGATGAATGTGGTAATTTAGATTTTAAACATGCTACAAATTTTCAAAACTGTAGGAATAATCCTGACTTTTCTATGAATAGCGTTGTGAGTAGGTGTAGTGTCGATGAGAACAATTGTAGTAAGTGTTCAAGAACGTGTAATTGTGAGAGTAGTGACAGACGAACTGCGTGTAGCGATGTACTTGCGAGACCAACACAGAACGTGAACTGTGTTAGCACTTGCAGTGCTGATCACACACACAATCGATGTAGTCGGAACTGTTCCTCACAATGTGAAAGTGTTCATAGTGCGCATATTTCTCCTAAAATGAATGTAGGTAGGATAGATCAAAGACGTTGTGCACACGTTGGTAGTTGTGTTAACTGTTCGCATGTAAATAAGAGCTGTTGCCAGGCTTTTAATCATAGAGTTGATAACTTACGTAGGGTTGAGGAAACTATCGAATGTTCAAACTCCACATGTACAGGCAATCACAATGGTTGTACAAATCCAGGACAAGGGGCTGTAATGTGTGCAAGTAACTTGAAAAACAAACATATGCCATTGATAGAAATAGAAGATAATGAAATTATGAACAGAGCAACGCATACACATCAAGATTATATCAATTCTTCGCCACCAGTTGCCGCCACCGACGAGTGTAAAAAGAATCTTCCCAACGACGGCTTGCCATTGGATACTTCAAGATTACAGCCAACACGTCACAGAACGAAAAACGCTGTGTTAAATATTCTTTCTACTACTGGGGAAGTATGCATTGAATTCCTGAAAAAGCAAGGCAAAGAAGAAAAAGTGATGGATGTGTGCAGGATTTCTGGAGATGGCATGAGGGTAAGATTAAGATTCTTTTCTTTTTTTAATAAATTATCAACTTATTAACTTTCAGTCTGTGTGTGTGGTTCAAATTATTATTTTTTAATACGTGGGCTCTGTATTCTAATAATAGTTCAGGGGTAGTACTAGTTTTTTATTGTATTCTAGTAAGTTTTTATTAATTTGAAATTCTTTGTGGCCTTGAAATATCTCAGGTTGGGATACGCTAGGGAAAGGGGATGTTGGAAGGTCGTAGGCCAGGGCCTAGTTAGTAGGTACCATTCCAGCACTTACTTGGTATGACTGAGGAATAAAATCTCAGGTCAGGATGGGCGGCCGTTGGGGTCCTTTCCAGGATCTTCCAGGGCGGAGTTTTTATTAGGAAACAGATACAGGGTTCCTACGCAACCTGGAAATCCGGGTTTATTTTTCTTGGTCCAGGAATTATTTTAAATTAGATATCTATAACCGTAAAATTTCTTTCCTCTAAAAAGAACTATGTGACAAGATTACTGAAATAAGTAATGAAAAAAGGATGATGATGATACTTGCTTGTTTTGGAAAGAGAAGCAAAAGCGTTAGCGTAAGTAACAGAAGAAATTAGATTTCAAACTTATTATCGTCGAATATTGTAATAAAAGGTGCTGATAAGCAAAGGGAAGGCTGCTCAATTGCAAAAGGAAGTAAATGTGCTCTAAATGGTAATAAAATTACGCTATCTATTACTTTGTATAGTCATCAGTTTGATTTTGGCTGCTTTGGTTCACAGAAATGTATTTAGTTTGGACGAGTTTGTACTTTCTAAGTGAACCAGTCATTTTTTCTTGCTTAGAAGCGTTATCTACATCTGCATTTGATTCTCATTGTATTGGAAATGTAAATTGTGTAGTAAATGTGGATTTTGTTCTTTGTAAACTATACAAAAAGAGCTGTGAGTGGCTGTGAGGCAAGTGGAGTATTTTCATAGTTATCATAATTACTAACTTTTAAGCATTTCCCGTTATAAGTTTAGGTATGTTCTTGGCATATGTGTGGGAAAAAAGTTGCATATTCCTGGGAAAGTCCTGGATTTTAAATTGGATAAAAGAGTGGGAAGCATGCAGATACAGAGAATCCCATTTTACACCGTTCTTATAATAAGTTCTTATCATAAAAAGAACAACAACAATGATTATTAAATTAATAGCAGCATATCAAACTCAATCTCTTTCTTGTCATCTAAGAATTTTCACATCAAAAACAAAATAGCAATTTAACTTTCTCTCTATCACATTATTTTTTTATTGGTCACGAAGTATTGCTGGGTTCACAAAATCCTCCCATTCTGTTTCTGTTCTTATAATGTTGAGTATTGTTAGCGATGTTCCCTAGGCTTTTTCCTCTGTCACTCCAGGATGGTGGTTACAAATTTGGCTCTGGTTAACTACCTTCCAATATCCTCTGCTGGCCTGAGCCTGAGATGCCTAAAGGCCATACATAAAATTCAAATTCAAAAACCAGTGCTCCTGCATAAATTTGATGAATGAATGCAGCCTTCAGGCGTCTAAGGCTCAGACAGGTATAGGGTGAGGGAGATAATGTTGGAAGGTAGACGGCCAGGGCCTATTTTGTAGGTACCATCCCAGCATTTGCCTGGTATGACCACGGCTTCATGTTTTTCGCACTTTTGGAGGAACATATTTTTATTGACTGCTGCTAATCCTGTGAGGAGTACAAGAAGATCTATGTGCTCGTCAACGACAATAACAGCATCATAATTAGGGGGACACGGAAACGACAATGTTAACAATAAGAACGTTAGCGTCTTCAGCTGTCTGGCTCACTTGTATATTCGCTTTTTCCAGCACTATTAGTTACATTTTTTTTCGAAAACTACAACATGTTTGCGATGTTCTGAATCTTGTGATCTATTAGACGTAGAGATACATTTTTGTGGTCAAATTATAGGCAATTTACTCTTATTTTACAATTTACTATATAACATTTTGTCGTAGAATTTGCCATTTAGAAGCTTGAGAGCAAAAACCGGCTGAAATTCTGTACGTTTCTTTGTTTTGGGGAAAATCGCCGAATTTTGAATAGCTGCATCTCCGAAACTATTGGAAGTAGAAAACCCGTTCTGCAGACAAATTGAAGCAAATTTACTCTACTTTAAAAAAGCCAAGTGTAATTTTTTCTATTAAACGCATGGTTTAAGAGATATTCGACAAAAACCGAAAATTTTGCAACTTTTTCGAGCTGGCGGCGCTCGTTGGAATTGGAAAACTTGGACTTTTGTTCACGTATTCGACCCATACAACATATCTAAAATTCAGAACTACCGAATTAACGCATCTATTCGACAATTTGAGTAGACTAATCGTATCGTCTAACAGAATGGCGATTAAAAACACACGTTTCGCCAAATAATGCATTAGGTTCCTCAGGTGAAAAAAATGGTAGGTTAAAAAGTTGAGGGAATAACGCATATATGGACTTTGTCAGTTTTCTTTGCAGGTGAAATCAAAGATGGTGGTCCTGAGCGGAAACAAGGTACGTGCAATGTTGCCACAGTGAGTCGCGAAATGGAATGCTGTTGCCAGATACTAAAACAGAAGGACTTCGATGAATAATTGTGTGTTTGGTTATGTGTATAAATATGTTTATTATTTTTAAAAATAAAATGATTGTTTTATTGCATTTTATTTATTATATCAAACTACGATTTATTTAACCTGCCTTGATCTAAATTTAGTGCAGGTTTTAAGCGCCATTCTGTTAGACGATACGATGGCAGCCAGGAAGTGTACCATGTTGAAGGTAAACGTATAAATTGCTCCTCGCCACGTAAACTTATATTAGAAGAATTATATAATCTAGGAAATGTCTCGCATTATCTTGTAATGAAATTTAAAATCGCTCAGTTTTCTTTGTGAGTGTGGACTAGGTTTTTAAGTCAGGTAAATTCAAAATATCGTCAATAGTTTCATGTTTATCTTGTTATAAGCTCATAACACCAATTGGTTTGTACAGTCTGGATCAAAATCTTTAATTGGATTAACCTACGTGCTTTGCAAAGTCCTGTGTCCAATGTTGTTAGAGATGTTAAACCATTTATAGTTATGCTTGTTCGTTCGCAGCAGCTGCCTTCAGCCTAGAAGATTGTCTTTTCTTTTGAACAATTCCTGTCCTCCTCCGATTAGATGATTCAGAAGCTTTTATTTATTAGAAGTTAGCACGGATACAGAAAACGCCATTTTACGGTAACAATGTAATATAACAACAAAAAGTAATAATTATTCAGTAAGAAGTAAGATCAAGGGTTTTTTTTCCATTCCAGATTCTTATAATAATTCTTTAGAAATTTACTTTTACTGAGGCAAAAATCTGGTGGCAAAGGAAGAGTATTGTAAAAATGTGACGATCTGTGTACAAGAGATCGCTGGATCAAGCAAAATCTAGGTTTTCATAGGTAGAACGGGCATTTTGTCTTAGGTTAAAAAGTGGAAGAAGGTTGTTGGTTCTGAGTGTGCCCTGTATTATTTTATAAAGAAATTTTAAGTCATTTAGTTTTCTTTGTGTGTCTATGTTTTTTAAGTCAAGAGAATTCAAAATGTCTACGGTAGATTTATGTTTGAGGTTGGGTATCCTGTGTTGCACAATACGGATAAAAAAATTTGGACTTTGTACAATTTAGATAAGTTGGTTTCACAAGCCATAGACCAGATAGATGAACAGTATTCAATAGTAGGAAGTACAAAGTGAGAAAATATGACCAAGGAGCTATGAAATCTTTAATATCGGTAAATCTGTAGAGAAGTCCAAGAAATTTGAGTTCTTTAAAAGTAACGAATTCAGTGTGAGGAGTAAAATTGAGTTTTTCATCAAATATGATACCCAGATCTTTGTAATGGTCTACCCATGGTATATTAGATGAGACTAATGTGTACGTACATTTTGTGTTATGGGTTTTGAGAGACATACGCATTGCAGCAGTTTTGCAAGGATTTACTTTCAGTAACCAATTATTGCACCACATTTCAACAGAATCTATAGCGGCTTGAAAGAAGCAAGTATCTTCTGTATATTTAAGGACTTTGAAAATTTTGCAGTCATCAGCGTAGAGAAGTACAGTGCAAGAATTATCTATCTGTTCACATGTCATTAATGTAGAGGGAAAATAAAACTGACCCTAAGGAGCTTCCTTGAGGGACGTCTGGAAAGCATCGGGAGCCACTTGGATGTGCTACCAGGGAAGACGACACGTTGTTCTCTGCCAGTCAGATATGATGTTAGAAGCTGAAGGAGGGGTCCGTGTAAACTAAAACTGGAGGCAAGCATGTGCATGAGATCTATTTTTTCACGAAACTAGAAAGCACCAAGCCTTAAATCTTGCAGTATTGATTCATATACAGAATCGATATGTCAATGATACGCAGGCGGAGATGGAGGGAAAGAAGTACGCTGTTATTGTTGATGATACGAGGGTGGATC
>JAGDQP010041497.1:0-16886 GCA_022664845.1 Lepisma saccharinum | reverse complement strand
GTCCTCTAAAGGGATGCAGTGAATACCGCATAATCTGTAAATTGCGAACAAAGCAAGTTATTTGAAAAATAATAATATCTATTTTAGCCTAAAAATAATTATCTTTAATCTAAAAATAAACTTATGAAAAACAGTTCAGGATAGGGCTAAATCCCATGACAAAGTAGAAAATGCACTTGAACATGGCAGTTTTGACTGTCTAGCAGGGGCGTAACTAGACCTAGCGGGGCCTTGAGGCAGAGATTTGCCATCGATCCCCCCCCCCCAGGACCATGAAAATGTAGGTCATATAATTACCTTGTTTTTTATTTTAGACATATAAATAACGATATTGTACAGGAGGTACATGAGCAGTACCTTTTTGAGGTACCATTACATTTCATAGGCCTAATTGTATTTTATTTTAAGTTGTACATTGTTTTCTAAAATTTTTTTTAACCAGGCGGAAGAAAAGGATATAAGCCTTAGTCCTGGGAATTTAATATAAATAAATAAATAAAGTACTATAGGGTAGACCGGGGCTATTTGAGTATAGTAAGAGAAAAGTTAAAATTTTCCAAAACCGTCGTACTTTAAAGTTTAAATAATTATGCCATAATCTACGTACATTACTATAGTACAACATATTAAAGAATAAAGAACCTGTTAAATCACGGAAATTCATTTTTTGAACCTGAAAACGATTTTTTTTAAATGGCAGAATTCGAGACTAGTATTAATCACGGGGCTATTTGGGTTGCTCAGGGAGCTATTTGGGTCTTTCGCTGTATCAACATTGTTTACATTAACTACATTAGCGCTTATGTATATTCTTAAAGTATAATATCCTTTTCAATATAATTTGTGGAAAACATAACATTAATAAACATTTCCCCCTCAACCCTGTTTGTTTGAAAAAACTCGAACCAGCGAACAAACAGCTCTTCATTAACGTAACCACTATCTGATAAGGAAACATGACAAGCCAGTGGCAGATTGTTGACGAATTATTCTCTCATACTCTGTTTCCTCCCCGTTGTATATCCTATATACGCTGTGGTTTTGTGTTGACACTAATCGTCGAAGTAGCAGATTTCAACAGTAAAAAAAATCACTCACTGCTTCCTTATTAATGCCCTCAGCACAAGGTCTTGAAAGTTCCTCAGGCTTTCGTAATGAGAAGTTCAGATTTCTTTTCATGAAACTTGGCAACCAATATTTACCAGCTAATCTTTTGTGTTTCCAAGGATGCAGAATTTGATTTATTATTACATATCGATGAAAAGCTTTACGAATCGTTTCAGGGGTGCAGGTTAGTCCTTTTCCCGCGAGAGCCATAATTCGCAACACGAACTCTTCCTCCTGTACTTCTGTCAGTACTGTAGTGTGTCCTATGGCTTTCGGTTTTGCACTTTGAACTATTTCATCATTACCACCCAAGGTTAGTCTCAATCTTTCGACCAGCACTTTTCTTCGCAAAGTTTCGAATTTACATTGCAGAGCTGCGAAGCTCCATGTAAACTCAAATCACCTTTTTTTACACTTTGGATGGTCTTCTCCATGTCTTCATTATTTCATTCGTTGTATGTCCGTACCATCTAAAAAGAAAATGAAATATTTTGTTTTACATACATGCATCATGTAGGCTAAACCATAAACACAAAATTCAAATTAATAAATTAAATAAATTCACATAAGTTTACACCTGACTCAAATAACCCATTGACTCAAATAGTCCCATTTTTTACGACTCAAATAACCCCGTTGTGCACTTGCTTACGTAGGAACGTAATACTTTCATATGAAACAGAGGAGAGCAACAAAAACGGCCTTTATAACATGCAGAGTTCTGTGTTGAGCGTACGGTAATAATTTTACAAATATATGCATTTACACAGGTTCAGCACCTTATATCTTCATCTTATATCAGCACCTTGTATCAAATACAGCCACTACTTTATATCAGAGCAAAATATTAGTTGACTCATCGTGTCAGACTACTTTCGTGTCCTGTCCTACTTTTACTATCCTCTCTAAACTTCACACAATTGAAATGGGCAGAGTTGGAGGAAACTAGGCATGTGCGTAGGGCGACAACTACCTTTAAATAAACTCCTTCCTTCACAAGCATTCCCCAATTCAGCCACCCCTTCCAAGAACTTAAGTCAGAATAAGCAGATGTCAGATTTGCGACAAGCGCGATCAATTCCGCCAACAAGGCGACAACGATTTCGCATTAATTATTTACAATAAAATTGTTCCAACGCCGCGCTTTGATATGTAAGGAAACGTTTTGCCGTCATTTATTGGGCAACACAATTACTCCATTGTGTCGCGGGGTAGTCTTGATCGAAAAGCACCGACATCTAGTGTCGAGCAGGGATATGGGGTAACTTAACATATATCCATTCTTACATCCATCCATACACCACCAGTACCGTACCACTACCACGGTTTATTTTATTTTATTTTTCATTTCCCCAAAAATATTTTTTTCTGACGGACTCAATTTCCCATTTGCGTTTTCCGTATATTCACGACAGAGACGACGGGGCCCCCTGAGCGGACGGAACGTGTTCAAAAGAATGTGCATGTCGTTTATGCTCTTTGAGCAATGATGGCTTTGGACGAAATAGGGGTGGTTCAGGACGTATGATAGAAGTCGGCCAGGGCCTAGTTTCGAGAACATCCCAGTATTAACATTCTGGGACTAAGGATAATCATTGATAAACCTCAGTCAGGATGGCCACCGCGGGGATCGAACCCAGAACCAACTGAACGCGAGACCAACGCTCTACTAACTGAGCTACGACTTACTGCTCGGTACATATAAATCTAGATTTTTTAAAAATAGTTTGGCAATACTGACAAACTTCGGCGCCTGGAGTGCCTGTATGATCTGTCCCAGTACCTAATGAATATATATGTCAAATTTGGTGTAAATCAATGCACACGTGTAGATTTGTATTAATAAAGGACCCTTTATAAGTTGAATTTTAAAATAGGTTGGCAACAAGTGACAACTGGGATGCTTGAGGTTGGGGATACCCAAACTTTTCTTCTATTGTGTTGAATGGTGTTTAAGTTAAATTTGGGGCAGATACGCTATGGAAGAAAAGTTTTCAAAAGGATTTGTTTTAAAAGTTGGCAACACTCCGAACTAGACAACCTGGAATATCTCTCATATACCAAAAAATATTTGTAACCTTAAAATATCTAGGGTTTAATTTGTGTTCTAGTTCTTCTTAATTACCTACCTGTATATAAAAGTAATTCTTGCTTAAAGAGACTTTAGCAGTATTACAAATTTTTGCCTTAACAAAAAACGAAATTTTGAAAAAAGAAGGCTTATGTTTTTTGTTTTTCTTAAACGAAACCTTTAGGAAAATGAACGTTTTTTTTTATTTACAACACTAGGTGTGACTGAACCCTGTAAGAAGAACTTCAGTCAGGATAATGGGGCGCTAGGATTTTACCCATGACCTCCCGAATGCTAAGCCAACATACTCCATATCAAGTTTTCGAATGTATGATATCTCATCTGCGGCCATGAGTAGATGAATATTCCCTGGATAAGCGTTGTAGGCGTTGTTGACAATAGTCTCATCGAAGATAGTATCTTGTTATCAGAGAATCGATATTGCTAAATTGACTAAAAGATTTGCTGTGGTAGTGACGAATTAGCTGAAAAATATTCAGGACAATGTTTAAATGGAACGCAAGTCATATCTTACATTTATATATTTCAAAAAGTGTCCTTCCGAAACTTTGGTAAACCTGATAGAATATGCTACGAAGATATATGTAGTTTAGAATCGAAGAAGCTGGTATCTCAAAATATGACCACAATACATCTTCAGTCTTTGCAAAGAAAGTATTTGTCATTGTTTATTAACCTATTGTTAACAAACGCCTATAACACTCACCCAGAGAATCCTTTCATTGGTAATTGTTGTAAATGGTCAATCACACGTCCAAGAAAATATTAAGGATGTTATGATGACTCTACAAGAAGCAAGTAAACTTGAAATAAGGCAGTTAAACATCGCGCAATTGTAATTTAAGATAACTGAGTTCATTGATGTCGTAAACTGGTAAGGCATGGTCATTCCTCCACTGCTCTTTTAAAGTATAACTGAGAATGAACTTCAACAGTCGAAACAGCTCTGGAAAATACCTGGAAATCCCAGCGTTATCATGGCGCACACAAACATTTAAGCTCGTGGAGGTGACAAGAGCAGTAGGTGCAGTAGAACAGGCCAGAGACTCCAAATAAAAGTTACATTGGGAGGAAGACTCATTATGCCCATGTTCAACATTAAAACTTCATTAATATCCCCAGTAGTACACACGTTGAAAATACGTGGATTAAACGGTAGTACGGAACCCTATTTTAACATTGTAAATGTACCGAAATATCCGCCTGTTCAACGGATTATTCGACATTGAATAATGGTTGAGAAAAAACAGGTTGAAATCAAGAAGAGGAAGATGAAGAAACAGGTTCAGTTGGCCAAAACAGCGTGGTTGCTGTCTATTGGTATACACATTTAGCTGCATTTGACCGTTGCTTTCATCATGATATACATAATTAATTTTCCAACAGTAAATTATCCAACCGTCTGCTGTGAGGTTCGAAGCTGGAACATTCCGAACTCGTCGTTAGTAGCTCGACACATTGCCTCTCATCCATGTACTGCCCTTGAGAGTCCCTACTCTTTAAATATTCCCTTTATGTTGCGAAGAAGTAACCGACAGTCTTCAATGCAGTTGCCACAAAATCCAGAAATGTTTCTTTCAGAAGATTTCGTTCGGGGGGCTCTTGGGGGGGGGTCACGAAAATTATAATAATATATATTGACTCCAATGTACTATAACATAGGAACAATAATGTTACTTAACAATATGTCGTACTTCATGTTAGTTAACCTCAAAATAACATGAAGAATATTTATAGAATATGCTATTATATACGTATTTCAGTATACGTATTAGTAATGCAAGTGTTGAGAGTCATTCTTCCGGGGGTGCGATTGAAAATTCCCGGGAGGACAAAGCCCCCCGAAAGCATACCTGAAAGAAACAGTAAATCCAGACCCGTCGTTTTACCATCATGTAAGAATAAGAATAAAGAATACTTTCCTTCTTTCTTTGTTATGAGCAGATCCCGGAAGTTTGGCAAAATGCCTTTTCGTTTTCGTTGCGAATTATTGGGATATAAATAATTAATAGGTAACTTTTTTACTCGTCGTGGGAGCATTTAAAGAGGTTTTTAATTCTGTCTTTTTTTACCTTCTGTTGCCTTATTCTGCCTTTTAGTGTATTTTAGCCATTTTCTTTTTAATTTTTACATTAATAAGAAGCAAAAATATAGCAACGCTGCCTTTGTCGCCTTAAGCTGTCTCCTAGGGGCGAATTCAGGGGTAAAAATTGTAACTAGGGGCGATTCTTTAAGTATTTAGGCTGACCTCGTGTATCGCCTCCAATTTACTTCACCATTCACTGCTTTAGTATTTTCTGAATCTCTGGTACAAATCATGGCATTAAGATCTGTCACTGTCTGATGACCTGACAGTTCACGCATACTATGCTATGTTGCCATAACCAATAATAAAACTTGAGAAGAAAGGCGAGAAACTAGTGATAACGATGGATATTGTGTGAGAAACAATAAATAAACTGTTGGAAGTATCAGAACAAATATAAACCTGTAATATGTGCAAATAGGATCTAGAGTAAATTAAAATCATATGTAGTGAACTTAAAGGTGAAAATTACATTGTTGTTGATATAATTATATGCACCTGTCAGTAATACTTTCTTTTATGTATTTTCCTCTGTCTTTTGTGGACATTGAGATATTATTTTGAAAAGTGAAAACAGTTCTCAAAAGCTTAATATGTGTTGGAAACTTAAAGAAACAACTTAGTATGCTGTACAACGAACAAAGAACGTCGTTATGTAATGTAGAATGATATACTTAATACAGGATACTGAAATAAATTTGGGTAAGTCATATTTTTTAAAATTATTATGCATTTTTTAAGTGCCTATTTTCGCAATAATAAATATCTTTTTGCCTACCTATATCAAGTAAAATAAATGCCTAAACTTCTGGGCTTTAATTATGAGTATTTTTCCTTCTTTTAACACTTTGGCAATCGCTGGACTATTGCATTTGTATTTCTCAATACTTGTAATATGTCGCATTAGAAAAACGTATATAAAGTGAAATCTATGTCATAGTTGAAAAGGAAAGTTGAAATCACTTCACATTAACGCCCTATTGACTAAATTAAATGTTCGTTGAAATATAGTTTAAAATTCAATCTGTTTTCAACATGCAAATGATAACATGAGAAACGTAATTAATTTTATTCTATTCGCCTTGAAGCACAATTTTTTATGCAATTAACTTGGAAAGCTAATCTTGGGCACAGTTCACTATAATAGTTTTAAAAACACGTCACATTAAGGTCCTATATAGGAAATCAATTGTTGTTGGAATATAGATTAAACTTCAACGTTTTTTCAACATGCAAAATAGGAAACAAAATAATAGTAAATGGCTTCAATTAGTTTTTAATAACAAATTTTATTTCATTACATTAGAAAGAATCCCATGATACGAAATCTATTCCAAAGTTGAAAATAACGTTGAATTCACGTTGAACTAATATCTTATCAATAATATCAAGTTTTTGTTGCAATATTATTTAAAATTAAACAAACTTTTTTCAACAGATAACGGTTAATCAACGAAATAAAACAAAAATCAACGTTGAAAACATGGTTGTGTGCTACTAAGGATACTTCAGGTACCAGACGAAAAGTAAACACTTTTCGTGACTATACGTGCACATAATGGTAGGCTGGATTGAGTCTTAAGCACTGGTGGAATTCGATGTGCAGATAGGTTCCCATAGTGATTAGCGAGTTTTCGCTAAGCGAAGACCTACAGTATAGACGAGTGGAAATGTGAACGAACTTTTACCAGTTTTCAGCAGCATTAACGGATAACGTGATAAGGGACAACGACATTATACACGTTCATAACAATGAATTGTCTGTTTATGATAAAACCACCACTAATAACTCATATAGTGGTGGCGATAACCGAAGAACACTTTTCCCAAATTTGTTTTAAAAATAGTGTTAATTTGTCAAAACTTTGCAATTAGGGTTGAGGCATGAAGAGATGTTTTTCTAACCTTTCCTAATCTTTTATTAAGTACTCAGAAAGCAACTTTGTAAAGGTTATTCAAACACTCGGTTTGAATAAAAAAAAATACCTTCCAACCCGTCTTAATGTATTACAGTGTATAATGTTTTTTGACACTTTCTAAGAACAAATGATACAAGGAACTAAGAAGTTGGGAGTGTACACTTCATTTTGTCTTCGTGCATTAATATTATACATTCCACAGTGCCCGAAGTGCTCGGGTGGCACGAGTGGCCTTTTTTATTTTGAATTTGGCGTTCCGCTACTTTTTCTATTAATGGGAGCTAATTGCCTTTACTTTCAATAGGCAATCTCCGCCACAAGATGCAAGCGTTACCTTTCCTTTTCTAGACCACTTCTGCAACCATTTCCTTACCTTTTCAAATCCCCTTTGAGTACTAACATTCCAAGATATGGTTTCTTTTTTTCCAGCCACTAAGTATAAAGTGTTTCAGGAGACTGAACAAAATCACTAACAATATTCTTTCACACTAAAAGCCCTTTTGGAAAAAGATATTCAACAATTTCTCCTTCTCATTTTCTATTTCAACATTGAAAGTTTAAATTTATCCATCACACAACTGCACTAAGCTGAAGACATCAGTATAATACTGCCTTGATATTGTCTTCGTAACGGGACTTACATATTGAAATAAATCAATAAATTTAGTTCATATTTTCGCCACCATGTCGTCCCGAAGGCTATAAATTGTATGAAATAATTTCCAAACTGTTACGGTATCTCAATAATTAGATAAAAAGAAGATAAGAGAAAATAGAAATAACAAATTTTTATAGTTGAGCACTTTTCAGAGCAGTAAATGTGTTTTAGTATTTACTTGTAGATCTATGTAATTGTGCATAATTTGAATACAATGCATTATATATGAAGCACAAAATGGCGTATCAAAGGTTTAAATGTAAAAGTATATTTACATGTTAAAGAAAAGACAGTTTGGTGCAAAGTTGTAACTTCGGGATTATGACGTCAATAATCAGAAACTTCCGAAGCTGGTGTATCACGTGACATACTCAAGAGTATATATATATATATATATATATAAATCGGCCGCAGTCATGCCAGGTTGAATGGGGCAGGTTGCTGGAAGCTGAGGAAACCGTGGGCGGAGTGGAGCTTCGTGATTGTACCCGTGCACTTGCAGCACAGCCATATGGGACCTCGATGTGAAGCTTGCGGAACTTCAACCAAGCTGCGAAGTGGCTGATCGCGGCCGTTGGAGGGAAGCCTAGCGCAGCGATGTACCTGAAGCCGAAAGCAACCACGTCAGATGGCTGGGTGAAGCAGTCAAAGCGGACCAGTGGACACCGCGGTAGCAGCAGTACGGGGTGGCATGCATACTCCCCGATTTTGTATGTGGGAAGCCCCGGCGACAGCGAAGCGACGCACCCCGTGCCTGTGGCGGCTGTGGAGCATTTTTCACACTGTTTCTGCATTTCGTCCCTCCCCATTGCTCTTCCTTTACTCTTCTAGACCGTAGTTAGTTCTTTTCCAACTAACAAACTCATACCTCAGATTACATACCTACCAACCAATATGGTCACATCATTCCAGTAGATTTTAGTCGTAGTGGGTTTTTCCCGGCATCACCGGGTTTTTTCCCTCTATCAAAGCTCTTTTGCCCCTTTTCTATTGTCTTTTTTCACCTTCTTTCACTATTCCCAATTTAGTGGTAAATGTCTTATGGATAGAAACCTCTAGAATACCTCAGATCCTTGCTTTTTAGTATCCTTACTAATTGCATGCGGAGACCTCGGTAGAAGTTGGAGAGAGATCACTCAGCAGGGCGGGTCTTTCGGGGGCCCTGCTTATCCACCCCCTTTCTGTTTCTGTTTCTGTTTAGAGCAGCCTAAATCAGATTCTCTCGGCATATGGGTCGAACAACATCAGGCTATCTTCCTTGATGTACGCTTCTTGGAAAACTTTTGGTAAACTTTATTTACGTATATATGGGTCAGTCTAGTAACTTCGGGCTTGGGCCCGTCATGATTCGTTCCTTAGCTATTAAAATCTACAACCATGCCCCTTCCGAGACTCGAACCCGGGACCTTCGAGTCGTTGACCTACCGCCGCAGACCGCACGGCCACCCGGCCGACGTACGCTTCTTGGACATTGCCCACTAATAAACCATTATTACCTATACTTCTATTGTATTCTCAATTGCTTTGAATGCCTTCATCGGTTATTCTTTTAAGACTTTGCTTTATCAGCTCTTTTGCTTTACATCTTGTCCTACCACCCAATATTCCTTAGCGTTGGCTTGTCTTTTGTAGGCAGGTAAACGCTCTTATCCAGAACCTATTACCGGTGTCGGCTCGTCTTTCTGTAGACAGGTAGACACTACTCCAACCCATCCTTAATCCTGGTGTCAGCTCGTCTTTCTGTAGGCAGGTAGACACTATTAAAAAAACAAAACTCGGTCCTGGCTATTTTTGTAGGCAGTTAGGGGCTACTCAACCTAACCCTCAGCATCAAGCTCGTCTTTTGTAGACAGGTAGGAGTCCTCAACTCAGTCTCGGTCCTGGATCGTCTATTGTAGACAGGTAGGGGCTACTGAACCACCTGCTTAAGGAGCATCGGCTCGTCTTTTGTAGACAGGTAGATGCTTCAGTCCTGGCTCTGTCGAGAGTCCTTCTATCTACCACTCCTTGGCTCTGGTTCGTCTTTTGTAGGCAGGTAGGAGTCATTCAACCTTCTCTTTCTCTCTCTCTCTCTCTCTCTCTCTCATTTTTCTACTAATAAATTTTTGCATTTCAGCTCCGCATTGGTTGTAGGGATGTCAATCCGCTCTGAGTGCCGACTCGACTCGACTCGAGCACATAGTGAGCGCCGTCTCGACTCGACTCAAGCAGTTATGACCACTTACTAGATTCGACTCGAGTGGGTACTGAGCACCGACTCTACTCGACTCGAGTCTGGCCGAGTCGTGACTCGAGTCGAGCGAGTCGTTGACATCCCTAGTCCCACACCCAGAAGCCGTGGCACAGCATATAATGCAGATGCATATATTTCTCCTGGGCTTATATTAGCTGCCTCTGGCGAGATTCAGATAACGAGTAGAGTAGGTCGTCCCCGGTACGTATTATCTTCAATGCAGTTTTGTGTATATCCTTTTATCATATTCAAACATTTACTGTATGGAAACAAAATTCGTGATCATTTGCCATTCCTTGCTCTGCTCTAATTTCATGAAGCAACGATACAAGTTTTGAAAACTAATTTAACAGTAAGATCACTGGTAACTCGTTTAACTATCGCCAATGTTACAGAAAGAAAAGAAAAATCTTTGGTATGAGAACTGGCCGGAAAGCGAGACAAAGATCCTGAAATATGCATTCAGATACTCATGCTCAGACATTCTCTGCTTGAAAACATCTTCCTCTTCCTTGTAATCTGTTCACACTGATGTATAGTAGCACTTATTTTAATACATAATAATGCATTTTTGAGGTTGCGCGCTTCTAATGTCTCAACTGCAATTCAATGTTCAATAAGAGTTTGTGGAAATTGGTCGGAAAATTTAATCATTTCGTCATCGAATACCGAGAAATTCACTCACACTTCCATTTGTGATAAATTTCAGAAATAAGTACATAGCATGTTGCTCTTCCACTTTGCAAAATTAGTGTTAATATCTATCCATGTCGGTAAGATACGACCTGTTATTAAAACGGAAATAAATATCATATTAGCATTTTTAAATCAAATTGTTAGAATAAATGTTTCGCCTTCCTTCTAATAGCATGTATCAATTATAGCACATACTTTGCACGAAGTAAAATATGGGCCATGAAAAGCAAGTGTTTTGACATATGACCACATTTTGAAAACGTCTGGTTGTCTCCGATAATAAATTGTTTCCTATTTACTTGTCAAATCTATCATAAGCAATGTGCAGTAATTACTCCCGTTTCTATAACCCATTTTGTGAAACCGTTGAGCGAAGAGAAATGTCATTTCTCATCTTGTAAAACCATTATGGTTTATTCCAGCTATTTTCTGTATCGCAGCCGATATTGGACGTCCTGACATGTACTGTATGTTCAGGCTTTTGCAAATTCGTAGAATTAAGATAGTATTTTCCTTCAGGACATGGATTACAGGAATTATCGTAAAAAATGTCGTAGCCTATTAACCTCACTTTCTTACTGAAAGAATAGATCAACTACGAGTGTAAATCAAGATTTCCTTGATGACACTTTTCTGTAATCTTCCAAAAGTAATTTCTACACTTAGAAACAAATTTAAACAAGGGCTTGGGTATGATAAAGTTTTTATTGGAGATCAATTTTCAATCCCGGTTGCACTTCTGACACACGTTGGCACCAGTATTAAATTTTAGAGCTAGCAAAAATGAAACTTACAAGCAAACATACTGATGGGGCAGAAAAAACTTTTAAACTTTTTTCTTCTGTCACGTTTACAATGTCAAAGTATCTGCGCATGCAAATTTTGGCAACTCGAGCGTAATTACTTTGGGAGACATCGATGATATAAGTCAGATTCTTGTTTCTGGTTAGCGATAGAAAAGTGTGAAAATACCGTTATATTTTTTAATTGCTGAAAGCAATTGAAAGCAAATACACGGTAATGTATACTCGGTGGAAGACGCTATCTCTTAGAGAGATTATTCATCATGGCCGCCATTGAAGTCCGCCATATTGAATCTAGATTGATTTTCGTAGTTGCGAAGGGGGTCGTGTAACATACCATTGTGGGCTAGGATTTCAGGAGAAATACGTTTCTGATGTTAGTTTTGACGTAAATATATTGTTGTGAGAGAAAAGCATATATAACACTCGTCTGGGCTAATGATGTAATATACTGAAAGCGCCCGTTTCGTTTTGAACTAACAAAGGAACTGATACCCAAACGCATACAAATCCATACCGATTGGGCACTGTTGTCAGGAACAAGATAAATACTTTCCTACCATATTATTTGAATTCAGAATGGCGCTATGAATTAAAACCAGGTCGTTAACTTCCTGCTTCTTCTGTAAAGAACATAACAGGAATTGAATTAAAATTAACTTGTGTTCATCGTTTTTAGGAATTTTTGGCTCAATTGAGATAGGATAAAGGGAAAATGATGTGGGTAGGAAGTCATCCATGGCATAGATTGAAGGTACCACCTCAGCAATATCCTGGTGTGGCTAGGGTCCTCAGTATACACAATTAGAATATTAATTGTAAGGTTGGCAGAATCTCCTTCCAAGCTCTGAATGAATGAAAGACGGGTGAAGTCTAAATAAAGTATGGATAGTCAGTTTAGAATTGAAGAGGATCCAGACATCCGAAACTTGTATCCGGATTTCCACTTGACCCTAAGTACTGTACACTGTGTACAGCTCTTTCAACGAGCTTTAGTCGAGTTTCAATGTTAGGAAAAAAGGAAGTACTGCAATAAGACAAATCCTAAGAATTCCAAAAAGAATGCCTCTATCTAGATAAAATCAAAGATCTTCTCTATACATGGACAAATGCTTGCGTGTGTAGATTTTGTTTCTGTTTAGCATATATTTAATGGGGAGCAGCTGGTTGAGGAGAACATTCAGAAAGACACCCCGTTGCGAAACTGCGCGCTTACTTTGTGGTTTCCCATTAGTGCACGAGGTCTCACAAACATCTATTTTGTTTCTTTGCCTGGAGTGCAAGATCACTACATAGTATTTTCCCGGATGTCGATCTGACACGAATAAAGAGAAAGAACTGTAATTTTTAAAGACACATGAAATCAAATGGGCGTGGATCCAGAATCGTCAAGTCAATCCTTATTCACTCTTCAGCGCACAGCATAAGCTTGTAGTTAGTCATTTCTTTCCTACATGTAAAATTTCGTTGATAGCACGACACCCAATTTCAGAGTTTCCAACTCACAATTTCAATAAAATTCCAATGCACAAAATGTTAACAAGTGTCATCTTCATAATCGAGACTAGTTCTAGTTAGTTACCGACACTGATTTTGATACGCACTGAGTTTGAGTCATGCTCACGCTGGTTATACTGGCTGCGGTATCTCAGGATGTACTGCGCCTGAGTCGTACCAAGCAAATGCAGATAGCTGCAACTAAGGTCCGGGTTTTTCTTATTCATTGCGTCTCCCAGGCTGTAGTAAACTGTAAGATGTGAATAACTGGAGCCTTAGTGCGCTGTAAAGCCAAACATATGACATTTTTACAGCGTTTCATCTCAACTTGATTTTTACGATTAATCCAATTTCTGTATGTGAATAAGGAGTACTAATTCAAGTTGTAAAAGTTTACGTAAATTCTTTCACTTGTTGTAAACGATATAAATTCCGTTTATTTCACCTGGTGTAGAAGCAAAGATGAAAAGAAATGTATAATTATATACTTTATGTCTTTCGGTTGCAGATAGTGGTAAATAATTAGCCTAAAACGCAATGTTATTCTATAGTAGAGAGCTGGATGTTAAAAACTACTGAACAAATTATCAATTACATAGTATGTCATTACCAGAACAAATTATCAATTACGTATATCATTACCACAGACATCAAAGTTGTACGAAAATATTCTGCGGTTATGTGCTGTTGATGAACAGAGCGGGAGTGGCTGTTTACCCTTAGGAGGAAGTCATCATAATTAGATATTCTCACCCTTAGTAGCAGGAGGGTGAGGGCCAGCTTCCATAGAGAGGTCAAAATGCAGCGACGGCAAGAAAAACATGGACTTCTTTATTGTATCCCTCTAGCCTTAAATAGTAGCTACTTTTTCTTTACTTATCGAATAGTGAAGCTAAATAGTATTTGTTCTTTACTTAATTACATTTGTGATCAGAAAGCAGCTAAAACCCATCACCAGTATGAGGGATAATGTACCTGGGTGAATTTTATTCTGGAGACATGAGCAGAGAACGTAGCAGCTAGAGTCTTAGCCTACGTTCAATACCAGCATTCGCCTGGTGAATTCTAGTAAACCTCAGTCGGTATGGTCTATAGGACTTGATGTTGTGTGCCCACACAGTAACATAATCACAAGATCAGACGACTGGGTCTGGGTCTGCAGGAACTTCGTTATTGTTGACTTAGATTTAGGTTTGGAGATTTCGATGGCCATGCACTCGTGCATAAAATCGCGTGTTCTGCAGCTAGATTATCTAGTAGATGAACTCAATATCTGTGAGAATACAGTAAATGTGTTCTCTAATTCGTTTCCCTTGTTTTTCTAGAGAAAAACGGGTCACCTAAAACAAAACGAACATATAACATCCGACCTTCTTCCACTAAGGTCCGGAATTATTGATAAACACTTTGAAGTATCATAGACAGTTTTATACCTTACCTTTTAGAATCCTGCCGTGGACGATTTCAAACCGCATCAAGAAATCACTGACTGTCTATAATGCAAACTAACTTTGTGAAAACATACTTCTAACATTTGACGTAGATACTAATTACATTTCACTGTAATAAAGAACTCTCATTTAGTAAACCATTTGCAAGTAAGTACCCCGACTTATGCAAAAACCGTTCTAAGTTTAGTAAAAAAAAAAAAAAAAGAAAAAAATGAAAAAAAAAGAAAAGAACAGAATACCTTGATGTTGAATGGAAGCTCATTCAATTGAAACAGGCACTGACTGTTCTCGTATAAATCTAATATTTAACGCATTTAATTCCATTTATTCTGGTGAATAAAGTATAAGAGATGAAATGAAATTGTGCTTTCGACTGAACACAAGTAATTAGATAGCAACGAACTTAAACCATTTTGAAATTGTTGAGTAGTGTTAGTGTGTAAACACTAGAACACGCAAGAATAATTTACTTAAAATAAAGTAGACTAACATTACAATTTGAAAACTTGTTTGCATTTGCCTTTTATTATAAAAAAAAGATAATATTCAAGTCAATGTTTGGTTAGATTGCTTGCTTAATAACTCTAATTGTTCTCAATTTTACGAGAATATATTTTAACTAAAAAATAGAAAAAAGTAATAAAATTTAACAGTAAAAGATATATATAATGAAGTTAAAGAGCCTAATTCACAGATTCTCGCCGATTGTTCTATATGATTAGGTCAAAACACTATCAACCACGGTTTAACCTACAATAAACTCAAAGATGAAAGTGTCTAGATTCAAGATTGTAAGGACGCTACTCTGAATGACAATGTAATGTCAAATCAGATGTAATAAATGAACAAAATAACAATTATTACACGAAATCCATGTAACTTATAAAGGATTTAACAGAATTACAAGTTGCGAAAATTTAACACTTGCATAATATAGATGTCGCTCACATCTATACATTTATTCCTAATTCTATGACAGATATTTACTTAAACGATCTTCTCATCATCTCATAACTTAATAAGCAATCTTCCAGTGTTGACATCTTGCAAAAAAAAAAATATATATAGTAATAATAATAAAAAAATAAATAAAATAAAAAGCTTATTTCTTAAGAAATTATATAAACTACAGAATGTTTGGTAAATAATCACATTACAGTACACCACTCCTAAACTTTAGTTAGGACATTTCTCTTTCCTCATCTTCATCAATAAAATGATTAATTCTAAATCTTGACTTATTACAACTGTTAAATATCACTTCAAGAAAACAACCCTTAAACGATACCAGAGTTTGTCTTTAGTTTTCTCTTACAATGTTAACTCAACAGAGTCTCATAGTTGGTATCACTGACGTGAATACCTTTCGAAACCGAATATGCTTCTCTGTCTCCACCTTACAAGACAAAACGTTTGTAGCAACAGGTGTGTTTCAATTTTTCTTTCTTTTCTTCTCTTTTGCCTTCTCTTTTCGTCTTAAATTTAAGGATCAAATACAGATTTCTGTCGAACATTTCGAGGTGTAACATGAGTGACAACCATATAATTAAGGTGGACAGAAGAAGACAAGGAGGAGGTTTCGTGAAATGACCAGACGAAAATGCGGATGTCTTTCTCGTTCTTCAGATGTTTTACTTATCTCTGTCTGCTTCTTTTTTTCAACCATTTAAAGTTTCATTTCTCTTCTCGCTTGAACTCTGCGTAAGGTTAGAATAATGCGTATTTAAATAGCTGAATTGAGAGGCGTTTAAATCGATATATTTTCTTGTTTACAGAGCATCTGAATTATATCAGTATATATGGATTAACCTGTCTCACCTGAAGGACAATGACCCTACAACATTCAAGGGAAAAAGTAAGGATAGAAGGACTTCTTGCCTTTATCATAAGATAAATTCTTGTATTCTCTTCATGAGACAAAAATCATAGGAAAAGTCTCGCTTACATCAGAATAATTCCTCTCATAATGAGCAAGTTTCTATCATTTCGAAGACACTGTTGCCGAAGTATAAACGGTCTTACCAGCACTCAGCAGTTCTGCCCACTGTTTTACTCTGAAATTTTACTATTAGTATTACGAAACTTCTTTTATTTGGACGTCACCTAGCTCAGCTGACGAAAATGAGTAAAAAAAAAAGCGTATAAACTATATGTGTAGCATTGAAAGGGACACAATATTCAATAATCGGCACCGGGAGGAGGTTCAAATTTTTCTCCAGCCATCCTGATAGATTATCCTTGGTTTCCCTTAGTCATATCAAGTGATAGGACAATACCTTGCTCAGACCAGGTAGGACCTCCCCTTCTTTTTGTAACAGGGAGTAAGGGAGTGAAAGACAAAGAT